>CAUYQV010107266.1:0-35867 GCA_963574575.1 Galagoides demidoff
GTAGTATGGACATTTTAACAATGTTGATTCTTCCCAGCCATGAGCATGGTATGTTTTTCCATTTGTTAACATTTTCAGCTATTTCTTTTCTTAGAGTTTCATAGTTCTCTTTATAGAGATCTTTCACGTCCTTTGTTAGGTAAACCCCCAAATATTTCATCTTCTTTGGCACTACTGTGAATGGAATAGAGACCTTGACTATTTTTTTCGGCTTGGCTGCTGTTGGTGTATATAAAGGCTACCGATTTATGAGTGTTGATTTTGTAACCTGAGACCCTGCTGTATTCCTTGATTATTTCTAAGAGTTTAGTGGTAGAATCCCTGGTATATTCCAGACATACAATCATATCATCTGCAAAGACTGAAAGTTTAATCTCTTCTGACCCTATATGGATACCCTTAATCACTTTTTCTTCCCTGATTGTGATGGCTAAAACTTCCATTACAATGTTAAAGAGCAATGGAGATAATGGGCAACCTTGCCTCATTCCTGATCTGAGAGGAAATGATTTCAGCTTAACTCCATTCAATACAATATTGGCTGTGGGTTTGCTGTAGATGGCCTCTATCTGTTTAAGAAATGTCCCTTCTATACCAGTTTTCTTAAGTGTTCTGATCATGAAGGGATGCTGGATATTATCAAACGCTTTTTCTTCTTTTTCTTTTTTTAATTTAAAGAGATAGGCTGTCCCTATGTTGTTCAGGCAGGTCTCACACTCCTAAAACGCAGGTGATGTTCCCAGCCAGAGTGGCTGGAACTGCAGGCACAGGCCTCTCGCATTTTATGAGAGTTCTTTTTGGTCTTTATGTAGTTTTTTCATGGATCCAAACAGTTGCTTGAGTTCTACAAATATTTATTTGATAGCTGTTGTATTCTAAAACATGTCAGTGAGATACTTTTTACCTTTAAGGAACTTTATTTACTGAGAGAGATAGTGTAAATCAGATGATTTCTTAAGAGAAAGAGATAAATGCCAAATATTAGAAAACCATGTTTGTGGGAGTACTGGGGTGGAATGGAAAGTAGTTAGTTTGGAAGATACTGAAAAACCACTTAGGCAAAAAGGAAAAGGTGGTGAGGATTTCATTTGGAGTGGATCAGAAAGTTGTGAGAAGGATGCATGACTGTAGTGTTACATTCTGGATCAGTGTAGTCTTAAATAGAAGTATAACTTTGAGATTATCTTTCCTCTGTGGTGAATGATGGTTTTGTGTTTGTTTTTTTCATATCTAGGAATTGCCACAAGCAGTCTCTGAGATCCTGGGGCTTCAGGACAGTGAAGTTACAACACCAGATTCAGACACTGGTGAAGATGAAAATTTTGGCGTGACACATTGTCCTGCATCTACAATTCAGAGTGGCCCCTTGCCCACACTCACTGCCAGTGGAGCCAGAGATGACCGTCCCACACAGATACCAGTGCCCTCAGACATTAGCAGATTGACACCTGCATGATCATTCTTCTTGCTTTTTTCCTGAAGAGACACTTTGTTGCCATTCCTTCTCAAGTACTTGAAAGTTGGAAATTTAAAATCTTGGTATTGATCATGCTTTAAGGTATATGGAAAGAAAATGTACTGATGTTCTTGCATTAAAGCTTTACAAAGATTTAAACTAATTATTTTTGTAGTTACTTCTACCAAATAGCCTTTCCTTTTCTATAATATTCCTTAGTATTTTTATAGCCAAGTACATTTTATTTTCTTGCTGATGAACTGGAATTGGATAAATATTACAAGTGGATGAGTTGGAAATTATGCACTTTGAAAAACACTTTGTTTACTCTAAGTTTAGTGGGTTTTGGATTTGATTAAATTAAATTTTGAGCCTTGCTATAGTGTTCCAAGCTGAGAATTGTTACCCAGTAATGAAATTTTAAAAAAAGGATTTGTTTTTCTCTATCGTTTACAATACTCAGCTTAAATATTTATGCTGGTGGAATGTGATTTAAATTGGACATTTTCATCAATGCAGTTTAATGTGTAGATAAAGAACTATTTCAACCATAGTAAGTGGATTGGCAGTATATTTTTTACATTGAACTTTTCTTCACTTGTATATAAAAATAAGTACTTATTTATGAGTATAAGAAAGGATAGGCATATTTTCTTTAACTGAATAAACTTGACTATTGATTTATATTACCTGGTTTGCCAAAATTAATACATGGCTTCAATATGAGATCTTTTTCAAAACTATTTTCTTAGCATTTATTTCGTGTATGTACAGGGTACATTCAACCCTGTACCTGGTGTAATTTTAAAATTAATTGCTTGTATGCTCACTTTACTAATAATGTTTATTATCTTTCCTAATAATGCATTAATTGATCGATCAGGTCTTTAAATTTTTATAAAATACTCTTTGCAAAAAGCTTATGTCAGAAATTTCCAGATACTATCACAAGTCTCAAAAATAATACTTTTGTATATGAATGAAGCTGTTTTTACCATGCAGTATTGCATGATTTTAAGTTATGTAGAATTAACATAACTGAGTACATTTTAATTGTGATTTGTTAACTCTTGTATATATTATTAAAATAAATTTGAAGTTGAAGTAGTGTTTTCAGTTAAATTATGCTTAGAAATATTCTGCTAGTTTTTTATCAAAAGAAAAATATCCAAGGTGGACCTGAGTACATCTCATATTTTTATGTGAATGAAATAAGCATTTCAGTGAGTTATGAAAATGGGAAAAATGACCCCAATTTATTTTTGTTTTTAAGTTTTTAAATTGCAATGGATGTAGGGGATATGATTTTTTTTTCTTCACAGGCGAATTACATGGTGATGAAGTCAGGCCTTAGTGTACCCACCTCCCAACAAGTGTCCCTTGTACTGATAGGTAATTCTGATCCCTCCCCTACTGTACCCTCCTGCCTTCTGCGTCTTCAGAGTTCATTATACCAGTCTAATGACTGTGTATACCCATCATTTAGCAACCTTTATAAGTAAGTACACCTGGCATTTGTGTTTCTGTTCCTGAGATAGAATTAGGATAATGACCTTTACATACAACCTAGTTGCTGCAAAAGCCGTGACTTCATTCTTTTCATGGCTGAGCAGTACTCCCTGGTATATGTGTGTCTGTCGGTGTAGGTTCATTCTGTATCTTTGCAACTGTGAATGTGCTGTAGTAAACATACTAGTATGTGAGTCCTTTTCTTATAATGAGGTGTTTTTCTTTGGGTAGATACCCAGTAGTGGTAGGTCTGTTTTCAGTTCTTTGAGGAATCTCCATACTGTTTTCCATAGAGGTTGTACTAATTTCACCAACAGAGTGTTAAGGGTTCCCTTTTTATTGTATCTGGGACAGTATCTACTGTTTTTTTTTTTTTTACTTTTTAAAAATGAGTAAAAAGCAGGTTTTTGGGGGGAAGTTTTTGCCTGGGGCCGGGTTTGAACTCGCCACCTCCGGTATATGGGGCCGGCACCCTACTTCTTTGAGCCAGAGGCGCAGCCCCAAAGTGGTATCTTCGCATGGTTTGAAGTCACATTTCCCTGATGATTAGTGATGTTTAGCATTTTTCATGTTTGTTGGCTGCATATATATCTTTTCAACAATATTCGTGTCTTTTGCCCACTTTTTAATAGGGCTATTGTTTTTTCTTATTGATTTTGAGTTCCTTGGAGATTCTGGATGTTAATTGTTTGTCAGATGTATAGTTTGCAAGTATTTTCTCCAATTCTGTAGGTTTTCCCTTTACTCTGTTCATTATGCCTTTTGCTGTGCAGAAACGTTTTAGCTTAATCAAGTCCCATTTTTATGAGTATTTCTTTTTATTTTTCTTTTTGCTCTTGGAATCTTAGTCATAAATTCTTTGCCTGAGATAGTGCCCAGAAGAGTTTTTCCTAAGTTTCCCTCTAGAATTTTCACAGTATTAGGTCTTACATTTAGGTCTTCAGTCTATCTTGAGTTAATTTCTGTGTATTGGGTAGGGGAGAGAGGTTTCGTCCTTCTGTGCATGGCTCTCCAATTTTCCTAGCACTATTTATCAAATAGAGCTATTTTTTTTTTCTTTTTTGCAGTTTTGGCCAGTGCTGAGTCTGAACCTGCCACTTGCAGTATATGGGGCTGGCGCCCTACTCCTTTGAGCCATAGGTGCCACTGTAGGGCTGTATGTTTTTATCTGCTTTGCCTGACCCCTTTTATATATAACTGAAAATTTTTTTAGTCAGTGAGGAAATGAGCCTAGTGTTGCCTAGAAAAAGATAATTTTCTGACTCTGTACAGCAACTTAACTACAGTTGATGCTTCTGTTGCAAGGAAAAAGTTGTACAGTCCACAGTGGTCCCCATGAGTACATTTCCCCCCAAAAAACCAAATGAACTTTTTTTCTTGTTGACCACTAACTGCCAATCATGGCAGAAGAGCCATTAGATTTTAGTTTTTAATATTGTGTTTGTTATCTTTCATCAGTTAATAATGAGTAAGTCTATTCTGAAAAAGAAAATAAACTGATGAAAAACCCAGCGTCAACCAGCCTTTCATTTCCTGCCATGGAGGAAATTGCTCAGAACATCTTGATGTCCTCCTGGTTCTTCCTGGGCAGTGGCCCTGGGGGTTGTTTCTGGTACGTAATGTGAGATATCTATTTCAGAGTTTTTTTTTAGTCTTAATACATTTAGTAAGTTGAACTTTTGTTTTATTGTAAAATAACTTGTTAAAACAATTTGTACGGAATGGTATGGATTTCTAGCATATTTTTTGATATGAAAGTGATAAGATAGTGCTAGATAGTCTTAATCAGTCCATGAGATCCAGTAAGCAACTACTATGTAAACTTGAGCTATTGAAATTGCTAAATACATAGTTCAGGTAAATTTGTTCGTCTCACTTTTTAAAAGTTTGTTTCAGTTTTCACAAGATGCTTTGTCCGCACCCTCATAACATGTAAAATCTGTGCAATGTTAGGTTGTATTTAAGTTACTAAGATTCAGGTAGTCCTAATTTTAAATGTTAATAGCACAGACAGTCCCAAACTACAGTGGTTTGACATAGGCGTTTTTGACTCTGTGGTGATGTGAAAGCAACACAGTTGGTGTTGGTCTGTGTTATAAACCCACGTCCAAGTTCTGCTTCAGACCCCCTGGAGAGGAGGTGAGGAGTTTGCCTTGTATCAGCCATCCCAGCGGTTTCCTGAGTCCCCCTGAAGTTAGAGAACTACCAGTATGGATGGTATTTCATATGTTCATCTTCTGATTTGTGGTCACATAGACAAGTCTTTAAATTTTTAAAAAGTTTCTTGATTTTCTAAGGTGGATTTGCTCTAGGTCTGCTTGCCATTTTCAGTAAAAAGTGATGACAGGTATCTCAGCCTGTTTTATGTAGATTTTTCCCTCAGGTCTTATATTTTGAAGAAAATTAAGCTTTCAGTGTTCCCTCTGAACATGGATCAGGATTAAATTACTTGAAGTGATGTGAAAGGTTTCCATGAGAATGTCATGTTGTTACCTAACATGGAGTTATCTGGACTTGTATTTGTGGTGTGCATACAGGGCCAGTTGAGTGACACACCCATACTTGGCCTATTATCTCTTTGTGATCATAAAATACTGGGTTTTTTAGTTGTAGTTTGTTGAGAACTGTTCTAATTACAAATGTTCTTCTCACTTTTGTAACTAGACTCTTACTAGGCTATCCACCCTGATATAGGAGAAAAACAGTGTGTTGTCTTAGAGGGAAAGGAGGTGGTGGGGAACGGGCATACCGGACGTAACTTCTCTAGCCCTTTTTTGATATCCAAAGCACTTCTTTCATCCTCTAGGAAATTATGTTCTTTATGAGCTCAATGTAAAAAATAACTTACTATAATCAGAAGTCTTTTCTAAGAACTATTAGGAATCTGAAATGCTATATTTGCCTAATGTGCTTCAGTTTCTGTAGGGAACGTTGGAATGGTACGTGACAGGACGTTAGCTATGAAGTATGCCTTTTGCTCGTACGTATCTACATCGGGGGTCCTCAAACCTTTTAAACAGGGGGCCAGTTCACTGTCCCTCAGATCATTGGAGGGCCCGACTGTGGACCCCGGAACAAGTTGGCTGCTAAGCAGGACAGGCAGGGGTGGCAAAAACACCCAGCGGTCGGATAAATGTCCTCGGTGGGCTGCATGTGGCCCGTGGGACGTAGTTTGAGGACGCCTCATCTGCATGGTATATAAAGCTTTATGCGCAAAAGGTGACAGAAGGAGAACAGACCCCAGTGTGTTTAGCTGTAAGCAGTGAGCAGTCCCATCTGGTTCAGCTTTTAAATTAAAAAGGCAAATATTAACTTCAAAGATGGACTTTTGCTGTAATAGTCCACAATAGATGTTGCCAACACCACACCCACTTGGAGGCACAAGACCCAAATACTGCTTAAAAGTATGAGCAAAGCTGTTTTTAGACGGCTTTAAGTGTATGGCCCATTTGGTCAGGACTGGAAGTTTTTCCATGAGTGTCTGTGACTTACTTTGTGGAGTAAATTGCTCTCCACGGAAGAGCCATTGATGTGCTCAGGAGGGTCAGCATTTAAACCTCATGCTACAGTCGCTGTTGGCCACGTAAATGGGGGATGCATCCAAAGAAAATTTGGGGCAAATGCTTTTTTTATTTTCTAAATGAAGTATAAAATGAGCCAAATGTTGTATTTGCTGCCTAGGAGGTCAGTAGAAGTTAATAAATAGATGATATAAAGAGTAAATTGTTAAGTTTCTGGGTGAAGTTGGGTACTTACTGTGCTCTTAAGTAATGCCATGTTAAACACACAGGTGCTCCTGTATGTCCCCTCTTTCCCCACAAGGGACAAATTCAAGATGACCTTCTCTTGCACATGTCAGGGTGTAAAGATGTGAAGTCTAAAAATTGCTCAGTTTCAGCTCAGTATAAATTTCTGAATAACTTTGGGACAAACATTTATTCTTTGGTTAACAGAGCAGCTAAGGATTTTGCATAAAGGCTAGTAGACTTCCCGCATAAAGGCTAGTAGACTTCCCAAAGGAGGAGAAACCTAATGGTTCTCACTAGCTTTGTTCACATCCTGTTAGCTACTAATGAAACTTTGTTTAGTATGACTTGGCTGAAGTTTTATTGACAGGGAAGATAGAGGGGAAAGCAGTCGTTTTCTTTGGTATTTCATACCTGGGAAGGATTTCATAAACTACAATTTATAAAATGGGTGGATCGAGTTTTGGCAGAGGCACATCTCTTCTTTGGGAAGGAATTTAAGGAATGAGAATATGACCAATTAGTCTTAAAGCATCATTGGATTGAAAAAAAAATAGTCTTCCTTGTTAAGCTTGCCTTTAAAAACCTTAGAGATTTTACATGACTTATTTTTCTTGTTTTTTTTTTAAATCACTTACCTGCTATCACTGACTCAGAGTTTCTTGGTCACAGTTTAATTTCCATACCAGTGTCAACACAAATAATGTGAATTGTATTGATAAGTGATACTTTTGGACTTTTTTGAGGTGCCCTTTTCTCAAGGAATTCAAGGTGGCTTCAGGATGGAATCTGGATGCTTGGGTCACCTTATAAGGTGCTTTGTATTCTTGCAAAGGACATAATGTTCATTCTATAAGCTCTGGAGTCAAATTTCAGAGAATAATCCAGTCTAATGGAAATGTTCTTGCTATAAAATGTGCACTGTACCTATAGATGCGAAACAAACTTTTTGGGTGAGAGCACAGGTTTTGAGTCAGTTGTGGATTTTTGTTCATTTGCTTCTTCGTTTTGTGACCATTGTCTCTCAGTCCTCAGTTTCTCATCTTTAGGTAAAGATAATCCCTCAGCTGTGAGAAGCACATATGAAATGTTTGATACAGTGCCTGTCATGATTAACCGTTAATAAAGTTACCATTGTGACGGCTTGATGGCACCAGACAGGGACAGGCCTCCTTTTTAAGTCTTAAAGCTGTGTGGTTCGCTTTTCCTCCCAGAACAGACTATCCAGCAGATCAGCTGCGAGGCATCTTTGGCTTGTTTCCTATTGACTAAGGTAATGTTTATTTCAAATCTGAACTGAGTATTCTGGTTTCATCCAAGCCACTGCCTCACTGACCCAACATAACTCACTATCCTATTTGCACTTCAGTTTGTTTTTTTTTTTTCTTCTTTTTTTATTAAATCATAGCTGTGTACATTAATGCAGTCATGGGGTACAATGTGCTGGTTTTATATACCATTTGACATATTTTCATCAAACTGGTTAACATAGCCTTCATGACATTTTCTTAGTTACTGTGTTAAGACATTTATATTCTACATTTAGTAAGTTTCACATGTACCCTTGTAAGATGCACCATAGGAGTGGTCCCACCTATTACCCTCTCTCCACCCATCCTCCTTCTCCCCTCCCCTCCCTTTCCCTTTTCCCCATATTCTTGGGCTATAATTGGGTTATAGCTTTAATATGAAAGCTATAAATTAGTTTCATAGTAAGACTGAGTACATTGGATACTTTTTCTTCCATTCTTGAGATACTTTGCTAAGAAGAATATATTCCAGCTCCATCCATATAAACATGAAAGAGGTAAAGTCTCCTTCTTTGTTTAAGGCTACTTAATGTTCTAGGGTGTACATATACCACAATTTATTGATCCATTTGTGGGTAGATGTGAGAATTACATTTTTAATACTTTTTTTCCTTTCTTACAATGTGTATATATTTTTTTGCCACCCTTTGTAGTCTGTTCATTCACACTTCTCCCCCATCATGTACTGACTGGTTCTTTATCTCCCTCTTTATTGTCAAGTGTGTAATGAGAAGGGAAAAGGTATCTATGTTCCTTCTCTTTCATGCATATTAATCTGAATGAAGTCAGATCCTATGATAATAATTGGGCCATAACTAGCATTCGGGGTGACAAGGCATTAGTGGCTCTAATATGTGTGTGTGGCTTCTCTCTCCAGCACTTTCCAATACCCTGAGCCCTGAAGCATTAGGATGAGGGAGAACCTGCAGCCTTGGATAAACCTAGTTGTCTTTTTCTTTCTTCTTGCCACAGTACTGTCAGCTTATCTGACATTCTTTATGCCCAGGCAGAGTTAGGATTTGGAAACAAAAGTATAAAGGGTGCCATTTGTGCTGGGTCTCATGCAAAGCTCTACCCTGTTAGAAGAGGGGTGCCTCATTTATCACCTGGAGCTATTTCTTTTGTGTTGGGATCTCATGAGAGAAGAAATAGCTGTAGGCTTGAAGAAGTCATCAAGCATTATTAAATTTCTTGGTCAAATGCCAAGAATTATCATAAAATTTTTCTCTCAAACTGATATAACATCCATAGATCAATACCCCGTTCAAATCCCTCTTTGTATAGCAATTAATAGCAATAAACTCTGCATTGAAAATGCCCTGAGTATGAATCTCAATGCCACCATTTATACCTGTGTGAATTCAGTCAAGTTATTTAACTTCTCTGAACCTCATCCATAAAAATGGGAAATTTTTAATGAAGGTCAGAAGAAATAATCCATCTATAGTACTTACCATTATTCCTAGCAAACAGTAAGCATTCAAAAAATACTTACCATAGCTTTTAGGCCTGTGTCCCATGATATCTCCTTTTCATCACCTCAGAGTACACTTTCAGAATTTTCTCTACCACTTAACACATAAAAGCTTGAATTTATAGAATATTAGGTTTGCTACCATTTATAACTTTCTAATTTTTTATGTATTAGTCTTATCTTCAACAAAAAGTTTTAATCTCTTGTGGGATGAGCTTAAAGTTTATCCTTCTTTTTCCATGACCCCAAAAGTGACCACCACAGCACCAGTGTGCCTTAATATCATATGATTGGCCAAAATGCTACAGAGCAGTGTAACCCAGGATCATACTTTACTCAGATTGTCAATACATTTTTTTGACTACAGGTCAAAAATGTAGGCTGGCTCATGGAGAGTAGTTTCACTGTCAGTCACACTTTCTGGGTTGTAACAATTCTTACCGCAGCATAACTCTGCAGAGGATGAAGGGGCCAACCCAATATCCAGCTACCTGATAAGCTAGGGGAAAGCAGAAAGAAAAAAGTGTATAATACTCTAGACCATTATTTCAAAGGAGGCCACATCACTGCAGATAAAGGAACAGAACCAACCTAGGACATATCCCCCCAAATTAATTGACTCATATCAACCAGATGAGTCAGCTGTACTTCAAGGCAAAGAAAATGAATCACAAATAGCAACTAGCTTTTGCCTCATTATATTATGATTACTAGAGAAAGTAATATCAATGATAAACACACTCATTGATACTCATCAAATTATGTTGTAACAAATATTATCTCATTGATCATATGCATATTGGCATTCCATGAATAATAACTTAAGTTCAGTAAAATATTTTAGAGAATCTTATAAGTTGGAGCCTTGCCTGCATACGTATGAGTGAACTCATCTTTGAAGAGCAAAAGGAAGGTGCAGCTTAATAATACCTCATTTCTGCTTTTCCTCACCTCTGCCAGGCCCTTCAAACTGGGAAATTGCAACATTTTTTAAAAAGAATACTTTTTCTAACACCGTGTGCTTTATGCCTTTCGTGAAGGAGAACAGGTAAAGTCAGAGCTTATTCACTTTACCATCATCACATTACAATTATAGGGTAAAAAAAATGAATGCTCTGGTTCGGAGAACAAGGTATTATTATTTTTAATGTTGTTATTTGGGCAATTTGTTTTTTTCTTCAGTCCTTAATCAAACTTTAATCAAGCCAGGACCCTAAAGCAGAGTTTTAAAAAGAAAAATGGCCAAAGGAGCATGTACAATCACCAGCGCCAGGTGAGTAACTCTTCTCTCTGATTCAGCAGATCGTGAGCCCTGATAGTACATCAGGCCTCAACTTCCTCTGGTGCTTTGGCAGCAAAGAGAAGTAATGCAATTTTAGACTGTGTACACAAACACATCTGTCACAGAGTGGAGGAAGAACGCCCCAATGTTGCCCTTAGGAAACATCATCTAGTATGAAATATGGCGTGTTCTTCTAGCCCTTACAAATCTGAAAAGTTTTTTGATCAAGGAGGGAAGAGCTCAGAGGGAAGTCACAAATGTGGATGGAGGGGGGAAAAAAAGTTTTTAAAGACTGTGGCAAACATTCTGTGCCCTGGCAATGACTAAGAGGTACAGAGAAAACATTTCCAAGCCCAGGGAAAGAGTGAACAGGAAGGAGAGAGAGGGGTTGTTGGGGTGCACAAAAGCGGAATAACTGCAGTAATGAGATGAAATTGAGCAAAGGAAAACTTAGGCTGCACATCAAGGAAGAGCTTGCTAACAGTGGAGCCCATTAGACTGCTAAATAGCCTCTCAAGGGGAGAGAACTGAGCTCCATTGCCTGGGTCATTTAAAACAGGGCTGGACAAAAGCACCGAAGGAAACATTGTGGGGAACAAGCCTGTCCTGGCAGGGGAGAGGCAAGATGACCTACCAGTCCTCGTTCTCGCTCTTCTCATTTTTGTGATATATAACATCGTATCATTACATTGCCTCCAAATGGGCTGCTCCTTGGGCTGAGGTTATAATGAGAGTGGATTACTTAGCATGCAATGTACTCCAGGGGAAGCATGCAGTGGCCCAACCTGTAAACCACAGCTCATTAACCAGCAGCTACTCAAATTATTCTGTGCGTCTCCAGCCTAATTCAAATTAGAATTGGAGAGTTTTTCCTGACAGGCCAGATGAAAGCATCAAGTTGTCGGCATTTTGCAGCCTGTTTTTACTATGAGCTATGAATTCTGCATGTTTTTTAAAATTTGATTTTGTCTCAACAGATACAGAGGAGAAAAAAGTGCTGGGAAATAATTGGAAAATGGAGTCTGACAAAAGTAGATTGCCTTCAGCACACGATATGATGCAGCAATAGCTGATAGTGTAAAGCTAGTCACTTAAGGGAACAAGCCTTTTTCACTGGAATAAAACTTCAGTCTGGCAGTGCCCTCGGAGGACTGCAATATACATTTAAAAGAGTATGGGTCTCCAGCAGCCCCTCATAAAACCAGTCAGTGGCAGCTAAGTGAACCTCCCGGCTTCTCTATTACTCACCCTTACTCTCAGAGTATCTCCTGATTTTCCTATCAAAGTCATGAAGAAAATAGAGAAGTTTATTAGAAAATGGTAATCAACTGACTAATGAGTAAACGACTTTTCCAATGCAGCTCATGGAAATCAGTCTCCATGCTGTAAAGCTGCACCTTAAATGTGATTACTTACCATATTCACTCAAATGCCAGTGTTGAGTGCTTATTTTGTGCCTGTCTTTTTCTTTTCTTTCTTTTTTTTTTTTTTTTGAGACAGAGCCTCAAGCTGTCCCCCTGGGTAGAGTGCTGTGGCATCGCAGCTCACAGCAACCTCCAGCGAGTCTACTGCCTCAGCCTCCCAAGTAGCTGGGACCACAGACGCCCGCCACAACATCTGGCTATTTTTTTTTTTTATTTGGTTGCAGCCATCATTGTTGTTTGGCGGGCCTGGGCTGGATTCGAACCTGCCACCTTAGGCGTATGTGGCTGGCGCCTTAGCCACTTGAGCTACAGGTGCTGAGTCCATCCATCCTTTTCAAAAAATACTGCAGGTCTGATGAAGTTCCCTTTGTACCTACAACTCAAGATGAAGAAATTGTGAGGAAAGCCCCTGCTCTAAGAGCAGAGGCCCATTGGGGGCTCTATTGAACACACTGTTTCATTAAAAATCACCAATGCTCTGATAAATTATTTTATTGCCATATAAATGAGTTTCATTGTTTGAATCTCAAAAATTCATTCATTTAAAAAACCTTAATCTTAAATTTTTCAGCAATCTTTGGCTATGTCTTATGCAGCATCTACTCATATCTGTTCAAACCTGTATGGTTCCATTTCACCAACAATGGAAACCATTCACACATCTTTACTCTTTAACGATTACTCTCATTGCTTCTTCCAAAAAGGTTTGAAAAAGAGTGGCCAAAATAATTTTTACATACATGATAAAACCTCAGGATTATGGACCCTAATAATTAGATCTTACAGATAATTATGGTACAAATAGTAAACAATTAGACTTTGGTCCTTTTAGAATTTAAAAGGAATTTTTGAGGCTTGCCAATTATAATTATAGTACAAATTGCTCCCCTTTATATGAGCTTTTTCTCTACAAAGTCCCAAATAAATAGTTAGATAACTTGTTCTTGCAGGACTGAGAATGCATCACCCTGCACAGGCACCTCCTCTTTAGTTTGGGGGTCTCTTTGTTAACCTAGTCTACCACATGATGAACCTTCCAGCAACCTTCACCCCTTGTTCCTATTCCTGATCACTGAACCTCACAAAACATGTATAATCTTTAGTCCTTTTGATACCTTTTTATCATGTCAGATCTTCTTGTCACCGTATTCAAACACTATAATTCTTTACAGCAGGCTCTGTTATTAAGTTATTTACATTAATTTCTTTCAATCCTACACCAAGCCTCTGAGTTATGGATTGTTTTGGAGCTCATAGGAAACTGAGGCACACAGAGATGCCTGCTGGCACTGAGCTCAGTGATAGAAGAGCTATTATGAAAGCCAGCCTTTCAGCCTCCAGAGCCCTCACCCTTAGTGAGCAGGTGATGGTGTTTCCTTACCACCTTGAGTACTTTCCTCAGCTTGGAGATTGCAGATTTCATCCAGGCCCCTTAAATCAGACTCAGCAAAGGGAGGGAGGGGAGACTCAGGCAACAACATCTTGTAAATCTCAAGCAATTCTAAGGAGTCCTCAGTTGTCCAGGGAAAAGATTCACAAATTTTAATGTTCACAGAAATCATCTTAAATTCTAATTCAGGAGCATAGCTTGGGGTTAAGATTTGAACATTTTTGTCAGGATCCACCCAGGCAATTTTGATTTGGGCAATATCCAGCCATGGAATTCTTATTCTCATACCATTCTAACATGCCATGGAGTGAAGGCATCTGAGAAATAGGCAGAGATTTTCTGTATCTCAAACATGCTCAGGACTACGGTGGCCAAATTCACTTCTTCATTTTTTCCCCACCCCAATGACTCAGACTCCATGTAAGCACTCAGTAAGTGGTATCCCAATTATGGGTCATTGTTGAAAAGCAAGTTCACCTGAGGTGGGTACGACAGCCTACTCTGAAAATACAAAAGATGCACTTTTGGAAATATTTAGAACAGGCTATCATTCAACTATTCTTGAAATATCATCATTATGTACACACATATCTTTTCACATTCCATACAATATTTTTATATAAATAAATCTGCTGACTTCTAGTCACTTTAACAGACACATTTAGTGCACCTGCTAAATTCTAGACACTATGTTAAGGGTACAGAGAGGGAGAGGAGAGAAAGATAATTATGATAATGAATAAAACATGGTCCCTGCCTTCTAAGCACTCATGTTCATGGATGGACTCAGCTCCTTACAGAGCCAACCAAAGAGACAATGCACCAGATGACCAAACCCTTAAGCATAGCTCTGAATATCACAATTCTGTTCATGATCAGGGAATTGTACATTACTCCCACCCCAACACTCACTACCTCAAGAGCCATCCTAACAGCTGGTTCCCTTCTAGATTTTTCATCCTATATTCATATCTTCATTCACTCCTCATAATAGCAACCTCCTATCCTTCCTCTATATTCTCACTCAAACATGACTGGGATCCACCCATGAATTCTCTATCTCTCTCTGGCTAATGCCAGCATATCCAACCCAGCATAATTCTACCCAGATGAATGGGAATTCTTTCTCATCAGACCCAGAAACACAAACTGAGTGTTGCAAAATTCCTAGTCTACCAAAAGGCAAGTTCAGATGTAGTCACTATTAATCATGTGACAGAATGTGTCATAATATATCAGGAAAAAAAATGTCATGGCAGTACATTGGAAAGAAGAATTATTTCTAACTAGGATGATAGAGGGCAGGTTCATGAACTGTGATTTTTGAGACTGATCTTAAATAGAAAGAAGAATTTATCAAGAGTTGGTTAAGAGTAACGTAGACGAGAGGAAGAGCGTAAACCAAGGAATGGGTTGAAGGGGAAATCTGGGATATTACCAGCTGAGAAAATAGATCAGGGAAAAAGGGAGGTGGTTGGCAAAGGCTCAAAAGTTAATTGGAAAAGAGATTTGTGTGGCCCTGAATTCCATGATAAAGATTTTGAACTTTATTCTCTATACACTGAGCCATTAAAAGTCTTTCAGTAAGGATACGATACAATTGGCTATGCTTTGAAAATAATACTTTGGCTTCAGTTTAAAAATAAATGGGAGGTAACCAAGGAACAGACCATTAGAATGGGACATTCACTCTCCTCAGAAGGTGAGCTGCTAGCCTCTGTGTACCCTCAGGGCCACTCTCCTCTCTCCTGTACCTGGGCTCTCCTGAGAGGTGATTACACCAGCCAAGCCTTTGCCTCTGCTTTTCTGTGGTGCTCCATCAAAGGACAGGACCCACAGGAGATTTGGGGGAAGGAGGAGAATGAACTTGAGTATTTATTTCTTCCATTTCCTTCCTGCAAGGTTACCTTGGATGGCTGTGTCCTGTCCCAGTGGCAGGTCATGGTTCCTGTCCCTGGCCTGATTCATGGCCAGCCCCCCATTTCTCTCTAAGGCCAGGGATTACTCTCTCCCCTTCCCCCTTAAGGCTTAGGGGGATTATAGCAGTAACTCCCTAATAGTACCATATTCTCTCTGTTGATTTCACTACACCTTGTGCATACCTTAGCAAATAATCTCCTTGTCAAATTGTTCTCAACTTACTCCATTTAAGTATGTCAGGTGCATGAGGTGCTAAGTGCCCTTGAACCAAGAGATGTCCAAGAGCTTGGAAAGGCAAGTAGCACGCCTGAGGGCACAAACTGAAAAATCTCATCCTTGCTGCGGAGATAATAGCTATGGTAATGCAGCCATCATAGCTTAGTTAATTTATCCACTTCAGGTTGATGATGCAATCATAGGAAATTTCTGACAATCCATGTCTGATGGAAAAGAGCTTTTAGTTGCCAGGTAGATTCATGATCAAACAATTTGCTTTAGAAGTAAGAGAGCACACAGGGTTTTGAAGTCAGATTAGCATGGCTCACAGATACAGCAGCCCAAGGCTAGGTAACTGTGATCACAAAAATAAGCCTTCTTTTAACACAGGAGACGAGATGTGTGACTATTTATATAATGTATGCAAAGGCTGGTTCGCAGAGGAAGGCACTGAGGAAAAGGGGTGTGAGATGCTGAAGCTGCAGTTCTTGGAGCAGAATTGTAGAAGAAAATGTTTGGAGTCTTCTGTGGGTCTATATAGCAGTCTATTCAAACAGATCAGATAATACCTAAAGGGCAGGTGGCTTATTTGTTCTAAATGCAGCAAGAGGTAATGGCATGCTTAAGTCATTTCTGCAGCAGCCTGTAATTTCACCACTGCTCAAACATTTCCTTTGACAGCTGTGCGGTGCGTTCATTATGTTGTCAATGTGAGCTCTATAAAGGAGAGAGTGCCTGGTATGAGAAGAGCCGGGGAGAGCAAGTGTTCAATGTTTTTTATCTTTCCAATTGGTTTAAAGCAATCAAGTAAGGCAAGAATCCTCTATCCTGAAAATATTCAAATTGCCCATTTCACACACTATTCCATCTTTTATGGAAAGATAAAGTTAATCTTCCATGATTTACTTGAAGTTAGTGATTACAAGTTATCTACTTTTTGACCAGCCTTATCACATTCTCTGGAAATATATTTAAATGGAGTGCAAGAGAAAATTGAATGGCCATGGGGAGGGGGTTGTAGAATTTTTTAAAAAGTACAACTCATGTAAGTCATAGAAAGAGTTCAGGGAAAAAAAAATTTTTTTTAAAGCAACTTCTCAGAATTGAATCACAAAGGAAAAGAGAAAAGGGCCTGGATTTTTTTCTTAATTTTGTAAATACAACATGGTAAATATATAAGGAAAAACAAGGGGTAGGTGATCGTTCTTGCCTCTTGAGCTCTTGGCGCTGCATAAAGCAGCTGTGCTTCTGATGAATGCCCATGTCCCTGTCTTTGGCCCCACAAGCTCCTTTCTGTCTCCATCAGCATTGCTCTCCATGGAGAACTGAAGATGGAAGGACCACAGAGAGCCCAGCAAAGCCTCTTTATGATTCCTCTTTCCAGCCTCAGCTGTGAGTGCTTCGAACAGGGGGAGAAAGCAGAAGATGCAGCAACAATGTAATGACAACCCCACCAAAAAGTACACTTTACTTGACAGATACCAGGACACCATGTTAAGTTCTTTTCCTTTGTTTTCTCTCTTTTTCTTTTGTACCCCAACTAGCCTGTTAAAATAGTTCAATCCATTGACCTAATTTTGGTTCACCTCTACACAACTGTACTCTGTGCAACTGGTTCACAGCTCCCACTGATTGAAAGGTATCCACAACAGCTGGTGACCCTGTTTGAAGCTGCCAACTCTTTCTCATGTTTCTTATTGTTTCCCTTGGCCTTGCCTTGATAGCAAAGCAGTCCTGTGGTCCTTTATATTTTAAACATTTTAATAAGTGGAAGTCTCAGCAGCCAGTAGACTTTTAGATCCCATAGGTCCAGAGTTGGCTTATTCCATGTTTTCCTTGTTTACTAATGGTAACTAATTGTCTTAATTACTGCTAATTAAAAAGGTATGATCTCTGACATTAGTGCAAACAACGGGGTTTCAGATGGGCTAGGACAAATACACTAACGAATTGAGGAAGAGATAGCTTGAATGGAAAGTCAGAATTATATAATATTTTTAAAGAAAAACCATTCACCAAATATTTACTGGGTACTTTTTAGGTGCCAGGGACTGTGATAGGGCATAGTTCCTACTCTGAGGGAATGTATAATTTAATTGAGGGATCCAGATAAATATTCCTGTCCCTCAAGATTTATGATACCCTACAAAAGTAACATTTAGGTCTAGAATTTGTAGATAAAAATGAGAGGTTTAACTTGAAAAACTAACTAGACATGGGATACTAGAGATAAGGTAGCATTTATTAAGCATTTAATAAGTGCCAAACAACCTCTAAGGACTTTATAGTCTATATAATAGGTGCTATCATTTATATTACCTTATAGGCAAGAAACCTTCTAAGGTCACATACCTAGTAAGTGGAATTTGTGGGTATCAGAGGCTGAATGTTTTAACTATTTTGTAGATAACAGCATACATATACTAAGTCTTAAGAAACTCCTATCTTGAACAGAATGAAAGTTTCATTGTATCTAAACAGAACAAAAACATTAAAGAAAATTGCTGAAATACTTGGCAGAAGCATCCAAATAATGAGAATTATTCCACTATTCCAATAACTCCCTACCCAATGCCAGCTAAGAGTCCAGAAGTATCAAAAAGAGATGAGAAACAGCTAGGAGCTGAGTTGAGGATAGTGAGCTTGCCACCAGAAGGCAGGCTAGAAGAGGGAAGATTCTGGAAAAGGTCAGCCTCTTTTAGTTCTATAATCTTTGCCCTAGCCTGATTTTGTGACTATGTGAATCTCTAATCTTAGTGGCCATACAATGAATCAGAAGCAATATATAGATGCAATAAAGCTCAAAAATACAAAATTGTATTACTTTGCACCAGTTCATTAAGCAAATTTTACTGAGAGGCTAATTGTGTTTGTATTCCATTAGATATTATTGATACACTGGTGAATAAAACAGACAAACATCCTTGCGTATGGAGCCTACAGGCAAACAGTGAAATTGTTCAACAAATAACAACATGATAAATGCAATAGGAGCCATGAAAAGATAAAATGTTCTTGAAAGCAATATATCAGAGTGGTCTCATGGAGTCAGGGAAGATTCATATTTGAGAAGCTGAAAAGATTCTTTGCCTTGTGTCAGAGTGAAGAAGAAAAGGCATGACATGAACCTGGAATGGCCACGAAAGACCAGGCCACACAAGGTCACAACAGGCCACCCTAAGAATTTTGAATTTTTTCCTGAAAGCACAAAACAAATATAAAATTGTTATCAGGGATGGTTATAAAAAAGACTCTGTCCAGAATCTCTTTCACAGTGGAGAAACCCACTGGGGTTAGTACATGAAGATGGCAAAGATCCACGAGGTGTTTGGGGCAAAAAATGGAGGCATATGGTACTCTTTAGGAATTAGCTTAAGAGACTGCCTGGTTATCAGCATTAAGTTTCACTTACCATTGATGCATCATTCTGTACCTCATTAAAATAGGTGATCAGACTGTCTTCTAAGACTATATAATCATTATAGGGGCCAGCAGTATGCTTCTTTTCAGCCCCACAGTAACAACCCTACAGTGTCAGCTGCTAAATTTAAGCCACTTGAGATGTCTCACTTAGCAGGCAAGAACAAATTGAGTAAGTATGATTTAGAACTAGAGACTTAATTATAGTATTGTGTACCTGAGGTAATTATTCACATGATGTAGTGGTACTTGAGACTATTATTTGTGATCAACTCAATTAATGCAATTTGGCCTAGCCCACAAGTGAAGTCAATTACCTGGCAATCACAAAAGTCTCCTGACAGCTTCCTGCTGATTATTCCAAAAATAGCTCCATGAGATTATATATGTATAATACATACATGTCTTTTTTGCCTTTCCCCACTCTTTCTAGGGAGGAAACCATTCTATCCAAGTCCTAGAGAGATCAAAATCCCTGTTCTAACTCTTTTATTGTCAGAACATTTTTCTGAAATGTTTCTATCAAACTTCATTGAGTCTGAGATAAACATAAGTGACCGAGCTAAACCTATTACTTTATGCCAGCCACTGAGTGGTATTGAGAAATGAGAAGGTCACACTCACAGTATACTGGTAATAGCACTTCAACAAATCAGAAGCACCGTATAATGAGATGTTTAGTAATTTTTAACTTAAATAAGATGAAGAATGTAATTAAAATAGAGTTGGTTATCTCAGTCATTTAAAACCAGCATTTCACATGAGGAAATAATGCTGACCAAATGATTGAAGTTTTCCTTCTGAATTATGATAACCTGAGTAATGCCTAATGCTAAAGAATATCTACCAGAATTAAACTATAAAAATTCCCTCTCAATTCAGTGGGTGCATTACAACATTAGTAATGACACATTCAAATTTCAACTATTCCATAAGGTGTCTTGTTTTTCTCATTCAATTTCAAGACATATAGCACTACATCAAAAGGAGGGGGGGAGATGGTCAATGCTTATAATTTACTTGGCATAAATTCCCTGAACCAAGCAGAGAATAACAAAAATATCAACTGTAATTATTCAGCATCTACTGTGTACCAACCACTCTGCTCAGCACTTTTCATGTAATATTTCACTCAGTGCTTAAACGACCTGACAGTGTGAGTACTGTTATTATCTCCATTTTCTTCCCCGGAAGCTAAGGCTAGCTATGCTAACTAATCCAAGTTCACATAGTGGCAGAACTTTTATTCCAGCCCAGACCTGTCTGTCTCTGGCTATGAACACTGCTTCATGACCTCTGTGAACCAGACTGTATACAGCATCCCCAGCTGGTCCCCGTAGAGACCTTCTTACAATGCCTCTTCCTAAAGTGGGGAGTCTGGGAGCCCGAGAACCTATGTTGTTACTAGATGAAATTAAAACTCAGGCCAATTGATTCTGTTTTTGCCCTTTAAATGATAAAAGATCATTTTAATTTTCTTCCTCCTTTGTTCTCTAACAAAAGTTTAGATATTCCAATGAAAATACTTGGTTTCTTAATTAAATCAACTGTTTCTCATTCCTATTATCACTGAAGTAGAACATTTAATAATTAGAGTATTTGTTCGCTATAGGTTTAGTGTGAAATTGTAACTCTCTGTTCCACTTTACAAAGCTTCACATTTTATTTTTCTTGGCTTCAGAGCATCTACCACATCCAGAAACTCTCCTTGTAAGCAAAGTTCTATAAGAAAGCAAATCAGCATTCTTTGAGTGTGGTCAGCTCACTTGCTTCTTTAATCACGTTTAAAGAATAAAATCACCAAGCCACCAAGCACTTAGTACTATGTTGATGCTTAGAACTAATGAATGAGTCAAAACTAAAGTTTTGCTACATTTTAAAGTCAAAACTATCATTTTGGCAAATACTTATCACCCAGTCTATGGTCTACATTTTTCATCTATTCATCATTTTGTGGGGGGGGGGGGGGGAATGAATTCTGCTTTAAAACTTTTAAGCTATATTTTTCTAGTCAAATACAGCATAAAAATAATGACCTTTAAAGAAATTAAGTATTACTATTTCAGATATATCGTAGGCTACAAATTTTGAGGGATTCTCCCACATAATAAAATTAAATCTTTTGTAAATGACATGATTTTTAATGCACTAATGATTTATGATAAAACAAGAAGAATCTAAAACAAAGAATAAAAAAAGAATAAGCAGATGGATTAGAATGATGATGAGCTATAACCAATCCAAAAGCCAGGTAACTGGCATTAGGAAGCTAAGAGTTTTGGGGCCCTTGTGTGAGAAGGAAACTAAATCTCAGACTATTGCTTTGAGTCAGGAATCTAAAAGAAGATTAAAGAAGTCTTTCAAGAGACTAAGCCACCGGGATTAGGGGCAAGATGAACTCGAACCCCACAAAAATTAAGAACTTCAAAATGAATCAGTCTCTGGCAGGGCCAGGACAAAATGAGGCAAGAGAGGTTTCTGGAGTGCAAATTTAAGAAGCACCATTGCATGACCCTTCATGACCCTGGGAGTGTATGCCTTCTTAAGTTCTGCGCTTTAGATAGCCTCTCTTGCCTTGCCCTAGTCCCAGTCTGGGCCTCAAGTTGATTTCACAGCCCTGGCTTTGCTGGGGCAAATACAAATCTTCTGTGGATAAAGATATTCCCATTTGAAACCTTAGGATTCCCACAGATGAGATTCAACCAAATATGAGCCCATAAATACCACCAAACACCTGAGATAACAAGGACTATGATTTAGAATCATCTGAAACAAAAAAATTTTCTTGGACACACAGACACAGAGGACTTCAGATATTAGAATAGCAGTTTAATAACAATATAAAAAACAAGTAATCAAACTTGATTGATTCGTCAAATATTGACGAACAATATTACTGATGTAATATTGTCATCAGTATAGCCTCACAAACCAATAGAACAGAAAAGAGTCCAGTGATGAGGCTAATTGATTTCAATAAAGGTACAAAGTGATGAGGAGGATAATCTACTTGACAAGTGATTCTGGAACAATGTGAAATTCATATGCAGAACATAAGTAAGTAAATTTAGACTCTAACTTCATGCCACACAAAAATTAACGCAAATGGACTATAGCTCTACATGTAAAAGCCAAAATAATAAAACTTCCAGAAGCTTCTAGAACTATTTTTTTCTTGGGTTAGGCAAAGATTTCTCAGATATCAAAAGCATTCTCTAGACAAGAAAAAAACTGATAAATTGGGCTTCATAAAACTTAAAAGCTTTGTACTTTTAAAAAATTATTAAGAAAAAGTAAATTTGCCACATTCTAAGAAAATGTGCATAAATAATACATCAAATAAAATAAACTTATATCTAGAATATAAAATAATTCTTACTACCCAATAATAAAAAAGCAAACAATCCAAGTTTTTTGTTTGTTTGTTTTGCAGTTTTTGGCCGGGGCTGTGTTTGAACCCATCACCTCTGACATATGGGGCCAGCGCCCTACTCCTTTGAGCCACAGGCACCACCCGATAATCCAAGTTTTTAAAATGAGGGAAAAGATTGAAACAGACACTCAAAGATATAATAATGATGAATAAAAACATGAAAAGATGCTGAACATAATTAGTCATTAGAGAAATTCAGGTTTAAACCACAATGAGATACCACTGCACTACCACTAGGATAAACCAATAATAGTAATTATTAGCAAGGATGAAGAAGAACTAAAACACTTATTATTGCTATCATATGTATATTACTAATGGAAATGTAAAATAGTACAGCCGCTTTAGAAAGTTGTTTGGCAATTTATAAGAAAAGCTAAACATAAATTTACCATGTAACTCAGCAATCACACCTAGCTATCTACCAAAGATGAACAGAAACTTACGCCCACATAAAGGCTTCTACATGAATATTCATATAAGAAGTATTAATAATTATCAAAAACTGGGAATCATCCAAATGTCTATCAACTGATGAATGGATAAAGAAAGTGTGGTACATCCAAACAACATTATCAGGGAACAAACTACTGATGTGTGCAACAATATGGAGGAACCTCAGAAACATGCTATAATAAAGAAGCCAAATACAAAACACTACACACTGTACAATTCTGCTCTGAAGAAAAAGAAATTTCTAGAAAAGGCAAAACTATAAAGACAAAGTAAAAAGGGTGGGAGTAGGGACTTACTCTAGATGGACATGAGGGAAATTTGACCTAATTAAAATGTTCCAAAATTGGAATTTGGCAATGGTGGCACAACAGTATATATTTCCCAAAAATCATTAAACTACACACTCTCATTGGGCGAATTTTATAGTATGCAAATTATACCTTAATAAAGCTGTTATTAAAAAATAGTCATCACCAAATAGTTTTGAAAAAGAACACCATAGAAATTATCAAATTAAAAAATATTATAGTCAAAAATGGAGCCCTATAAGATGGAAGGTGGCCTGCAGATTTAAGGTATTATTATTATATCCCATCTCCTGAATTGAATAACTGTACTGTGGTCAGGTAAGAGGGCCTTTTTTCCTAGGAAAGTCACACTGATATATCAAAAATTAAAGGGACATGATATATGCGACCTTTCTTCAAGCAGCTCAGAAAAAATAAATCGTATGTGTTTGTGTCTGTGTTGGGTGGGCAAAAAAGGGATAAAAAATAATAAAGCAAATGTTCCCTGTGTTTTACAATTTTTTTTGAAAGTATGAATTTATTTAAACAAGGAAATAGTTTTAAAAGCGGTCATTTGATACTACTAAAATAGACAAGCTTCAGGGAGATGATTGATAAAAATAGAAAAACACCCTATTAGAAATGAAAAGGGGAATTTACCACAGACACAATAGTAATTAAAAAGATAACAAGAATACAATACAAAGGTTTATACTGATAAATTGGAACCCTAAGCTCAGATGACTAAATTCCCAGAACTGACGATGCAAAGCTGACAATGCAAAAAAATTTGGCAGTGCAAGTCTAATAAAAACTCCAATGCTTTTATAATGAACTTAACAAAACTGATTCTAAAATTCACATAGAATGAGCCTCAAAAAGGTCAAGGAGAAGAACAACATAGAAAAACCTTACCTGCCAGCTACCACGTCTTATAAAATCATAGTTTTTATTAAGACAGTGTGATTACGGCACACAGATAGATAAATGAACCTAAGGAACAGAAGATCAGGAAGAGACTCACATGTAAGTGAATACCAGGTAGTTGACTTATAAAAGACGTAGCAGTACAGTTTATTATGTAAAAAATGAACTGTTTAATTAAAATATCACTGAAAAAACTGGCTGTCTAGGAGAGGAAAATAATACTGGATCTCAATCTCCCGCTATACACAAAAAAATCAGTTTCAGGTAGCTTCAATATTTAAATGTCAACAATAATAAAATTTTTAAGAGAAAATATAACAGTCTATCTTCACAACCTAAATACTTTCGTTATTTCAAAGTGATAAATTATTCCTTAAAACACAGAAAGCAGTAATCATACCATTAAAAAGCAGCAAAATTGATTACATTACAGCTAAGTGGGTATTTCAGAGTAGAAGACATCACAGTGTTGTTCAGTATCTAGAAGCTTGGGTCCGTTAATAAACTGCCAGAGGAAGTGTAAATTGGCACAATCTTTTGGGGAAATGATCTTGCATTTGAATGCAGGTACCCTCCAGGACCTAAAAAATTTACTCCTACTTATGTATGTACTTTAGGAAATGTCTCAGACAAGTACTCCGGGAAAAATGTGCAGAATATGTAGTGTTGGCAAAACTGGAAATAATCCAAACATCTATCAATCAGACAAGGACAAATAATTTGTCCTATATTCATATACTCTATTATACAGCAGTAAAAATAAATGAACCTTCAATCACCCAGAAAAGTCCAAGAAAAACAATGTTGGAAACAAAACACAAGCTACATAAGACCAGATACTATATAATACCTTTTACTTTAGTTCAAAGATATGAAAAAATTAATAATATAGTGTCTAAGGGTGCATTGTTTCTGTAAAGTAAAGAAATGATGAACACCAACTAGGGATAATGTTTTCCTCTCTTTAGAAGGCAGGAGGTTGGGACTGGGAGGAGCCCTAAGTAAGCTTCAGCAGTACCCAGTACAGAGTTGGGGATGTAGGCTGGGATTTTTTGTTAGTTTGCTTCATAGTTCACATGTACATTGCATGTGTTATTTACAATGTATATCAGATACGAAAATGTTAGTCAAAAAATCAAGACCAACTTAATAAAATCATCCTCATAATCCCAAGTTTTACTTTCTGTGTTTTTAATTTCAAATATCTTTTTATTGAGTGCTCATGGTAGTGTTTTTAGAAAAAAATCATAAGCATTTTACAGGACAGGAGTTTATATTCCTTTAATCAGCTCATATGTAGAACAACAAGGACATGTGGAATCCAAGGATCAGTAAGAGATGACTCTAATTAACATGCATTTGGAGCAAGTTTTGTAGGTTGAAACAAACTCTGATGTTCCAAAGAGTTTTAAGGGGGAACAAGACTAAACTAAACCATTATCTACATAAATGAGGTAATATCTGAAAACACTGGGCAAGCATGAACACATTGCCCAAATGAACAACAAAGTTAGGTTCAAATCTTGATTTTAATGAATTTAACTTCTTTGAATAACAGACTCTTTATCTATAAAATGAAGGCAATAATACCTCCTTGAAGATTATGCCAACTCATCACAATAAAGTAACCACAATGTTATAGATTAAGACACAAGGACCATAAACCTTATTCTGACATAATTCCCATGGTAAATCACCATTATTCTCAACAAATGTTCATTATAGATGCTATATTTTATTTTTATTAGTACCAGTGAAATTTTAACAGCCTTCTTAAATAATTGAATTCATGAAGTAATATTACATTTCCAATAGCCCATTGGAGAGGTCTTTGAAAAGACAAAGGATCACTTTTAACATCAGTATAAGTTATAATGCCTTAAAACATAATAAAGTTATGTAAAAAAATATCAATGTGGCTGATCATGAGAAATTTTCATAAATGCAGGAAAGTCCTCCTTCCTGGCCCGAAGTCACTCTGATTATGCTGAGTACACACCTCACCCATCATCACCATTCCATTAGTGAGGACCTAGAAAAAGTCTCGGAACTCTACAAGTTCCTGGCAAGAGCCCTACCCTCTCCCCATTCTCCACCATGGCCTCAACTGCCAGGTTACAATGAATGAATTTGTAAGGTAAAGTCCCTCTTATAATTGTGTCCCACCCCCAAAAGGTGTGTCACACACCTAGACCCACCCATCAGCAAGTGGTTTTAAATGTGGAACTAGAACTTAGAAAAGTACCTAAGACTAGTCACAGAAATTCAGAAGTCATATAAATAGAAGTGAATGTTGAAGCTATGAGTCCAGATGAGATTCTCATAGTAGACAACGCAATGGCAGGAAGTTAAAGAAAGATCAAGGGCCAGTTTTGTGGTCAGAAGAGAAAAGAAACCAGGAAGTGCTTATAAAAAGAAGGAGTTTTGAAGGATTAGAAAGATCATTTTAAAAATAGAGGGAGATATGACTTCAAGAACTTAAAAAAATAGCAGTTTGCTTATAATTAAAGCAGGGGGGCAGGGAACATAGTAAGCAAAAAAGAAGAATTCATAAAGTTATGACACAAACATAAACAAGAACACCACTCCGCAATTCACAGCAACTAAGATTATGCAAAATAAATCACACGAATATTTCTTTGTTCCTATAAAGTGAAACAAGAAGGATAGACCCTCTTTTCATTTCTGCTGATACATCCCCACTGTGGACAACTGAGAATGCTAACCTCCAAGGCGGTCCTACCCCACAGTCCAATTTGTCTATTGCTCTGGTACCGCAAAGAGACGAAATTGGTTTACAAATCTTTTTAAAGAGAAGAGATATGGTGAGGTGGAGGGAAGATGGTGATAGAGGAAGAAAACGGAGAACTAATCTGGAAACCATATAGATAAGAGTGTTGTCCTTAGCTCTTATCCCAGCCCCACACTCTAGTATTTTCTCCAAGAAGTTGGAGAACCTAGGAGTTGATCCCAAGAGATGGCAGAAATGCACAGCAGGGCGAAATGTGTGGATTTTTGTTCATCCAGAGCAGCTAGTGGAGATTGGCAATACTGAGATGCATCTTCTAGCCAGCTAGCCTCTCCCTCAAAAGACTACCTTGGAGCAAGGGGACCTCAAATGGCATGTCTTGAAGTGGACAGTGTCCTGAGGTGGGAGGAGGGAAAGTAACCGCTGTGATACTTCTGCAGCCTCACAGAGGCCCAGACAGGCTTGCTTAGATACCACCCTGTGTTCCAGGATCCCAGGAGCTTATCAGTGTCAGAGTCACAGCGGTGTGCAGGGACAAGACAAGGAAAAGAACCGCCCTATCTGGGTCTCAGTGGAGGCTCCCTTCCCTACAGACTCTGTGCTGGGGCTGCAGCCAGCATCGCCAGGGACAAAACCAGGAACACGTATCAGGAAAAAGGAAGAAAAAGAATTAATGCATCAGATATTTATGCTCTCCATCACTCATTCTGCACCTAACTTTCACAGATTCCCTAATTAGAAGAGACAATAATAACCCATCTTTAATGAAGATTCATTAAATTTTTCACTGCTGAGCCCCTCTCCAAAAAAAATCTAGGAAAACGTATATAGTTATGATATATTTTCATTTCTTTGCACAGATCTGACTTCAAGTTATACCTATTTCAAATCTTTGATATCATGGAAAATGGTATAGAACATTATTACCAAGTGAGAAAAATAGTTTTAAAACCATAACATGATACTATCTTCTTAACTATATATATAATTTTAATATATAAATAAATATATATATATTTTATATATATATATATATTTTTTTTTTTTTTTGGCAGTTTTTGGCCAAGGCTTGGGTTTAAACCCGCCGCCTCTGGCATATGGGGCCAGCGCCCTACTCCTTTGAGCCACAGGCACTGCCCTTAACAATATATATTCCTTGAGAAAAAAAATGACTGGGTTTAACACACACACACACACACACACACACACACAAATACAAAGACTGGGCTATATACTATATTGTTAAGAGTAGCTGTCTCTCTGAATGGTAACATTAAGGGTGACTTTCCTTTTTTAATTTTTCTCAGCTATATTTTCTGTTATCTTTAATAAGTGGCACAGTTTTTTTTTTTTTCTTTTCACAAACAAAAATAGGAAATGTTTGTTTTCAAAAAGAAAGCATGGCCAATAGTATGGAGGGCCTCAGAGAGAGTGATGTCACTGAGGCTAAGAACTGTGAAAAATAAAAGGTAACGAGATTTGGTTGGTGGAACACTCATCGCTGACCCATAGAAGAACAATTTTATTAAAGTGACAGAGATGGATAGTCATTTGTAAAGTTGTAGTATCATTCACTTTAAAAATAGTCTTTGTGCTACATGATTACATCTTACATAGACAGAGAATAGGGAAGTAATTTATTTCCTTATTGTACCTTCAATTGAGAAAGCAGCAGAATCTTAGTTGGTTCTGATGGAAGGTACTAACCGAACTGGAAGCAATTTCTTCCCAACACTGCACTTTGCATGGCAACATGAAGACAAATGCAAGAAAAATTCCCCTGGGCTGACAATGGTGTTGTGCTGCCTCCAGGCAGTCCTTCTAGGTTGGATGCAGAATTAGGGGCTATTTGGGGGCTTCTATATCATACAATTCATTTAGTTTGCTTTCATTTTTTTATTTCTGTGAGGCTATCATTTGTATATGACAGATTAGTGGCACTGTATTTACTTCTGAATATTTTTAGATATATTCCAAATTCTAGAGTAAAGTTTTATAGAGAGGTGTGCAACACAGCATAATTTGGTTAATAACCAAATTGATTACATCTGCTACATTTAAAGAACAGGAGAAGAAAATTAATATATAAGATAATTGTATGTGTACAGATAAATACAGTGTATCAAGTGATGGTAAAAATATACATCTTATAATGACCTATTGTATCATTGGGTGTTACTATTATCCTACATTTTCAGTTTCTATTTCTAACCTTCCTAGGATAATTGTGACGTCCTTGAGAACAAAAGACCTTAGTATGAAGAGTGCCCTAATGGATAGCACAATGCCAGAGAAAACAATGGGTGCTCAATAAATGTTAGTTGATGCTGACAACAGAAACAATTGTAGATTATGAAGTTTTTATAATTTTGAATACATGTATATTTTTGAATACTTAGTATGCAACTGGTCCAGGAGGAAGAGACAGACAAATCCTTGTGAGTTTCACATTAAATATTTAGAGAATCTTCTGGCCCAGGGACACCTGCTAAGCCATGATAAGAATAATGCACTCCAGGCTGTTCAAAATTGTTTGACCCTATGAAACATTAAAGCTGTTTTACTCTCAAAGGGTTCCCTTATAACAGAATAAAAGTGACCTCATTCTTCTTGCAGAGTAACCGAAAGGGAAATCTCTTAGATCAGCTTTCTAAATTTAGCAGTCTAGTTAGCCTGAAGTGGCAAAACATTGGCACTGACAGGACCTCCACTATCTTTCTTGAGTGCAAGAGGAACAGTCCCTATCTCTGTCACACAGAGCAAGAGGTCACTGGGACAGTGTGAATTAAGAGTTGCCTAAAGGTCCTCCTGGCCAGAAACCTTTCTTGAGCCTACTATAGTGTTAACTCATAGAATTCTGGAGTTGGAAGAGACCTCAGAGGCTTACTGCCCAACCACCACAGTTTGTAATTGAGGGGAAATAAAATGACTCACCTTAAATCACTTTAACAAAAGTGAAGTGACGGTCCAAGGACTGCAGCTCAGACCTCGTGACTGTCAGGAAACAGCTCTTCACATTATTTTGGCTATCTTTTCTTCTGGCATGACATTCCTACCTTGAAGATTACTATTGGGTAAAAAAAAAAAAAAACCTCAGTGACATAACAACATCTGCCCTAACGTCATTTCAGAAGCACCTTGAACACGAACGAGTTTCCCTCATTAGCTGTGGCTGCTGTGCATCCAAGAGGAAGAAACTCCTGTCCTGCCCTCCCTCTGCAAAGCCTCTCTTTTTCCACTCTACTGATAGAAATTCTGCTCAAGCCGGAGCTCCCAATTCAATATCAACATTTTCTAACTAAACACTTTCTTCTGCCCCTGGATTCCTAGAAATAACATTCACATGTAACATTCATTACCCACTCCACAGTCTAAAATTTTACTTTGTTATCTGACTGTTTTCTGTTTCTAAATCTTGCCTCCCAGTTAATTTGTGCATTCCTTGATGGCTGTCCCCAGCATCTTATTTCATTAATGTCCTGTATAGAATTGTATGTCTACCTTTTTAAAATTCTCTTTACAGTTACTATTATGTCATTACCTATTTTTAAAATAAATGTTGTTGGGCATATTTAAAATAAACAATATGATGTTATGAGATGCATGTGGATGGCAAAATGCTTACTCATGTCTACTCCTAAATTGATATGTTTAATATTCTGTGTCTTTCCACATAGAATTTAAAGCAATAATAGAGATCTGTTGAGTTTAATCAGATGTGAATTCAGGAGGATGCATTTCTGAGGGGGAAGGAAAAGATCAAGAGTGGCGGACAAAGCAGAGGAACGTGACAAGGTGCACCACGTGGGGCCCAGGCCTTCACCTCCGGCACGGCCCAGCTAAGCTGCTGTCATATCCCACAACTGGCGAGGCCCCACTGAAACCCCTTCATGTTTTATTTCACATTAAGTGACACCATAAGATCTCCAACGATGACATTTCAGAAACCAGTTATTCCAAGATATTAAAAGCAGACTCCTCACGGCTTATTTGGACTGTTGAGAAGCACAGGTGATAGAGGTTCCAGGGCCAAGCCCTCTGTATTTGCATCTTGGAAAAAACAAGCCACCTAGTCTGCAATTTGGTATTTAAGACTCTAATCCTGCCTTGGGCTTCTTTGAACCACATTCTTTCAGACCCATATAGTGTCACCAAGGCATAGTAAACAGGATATATTCAAAAAATCCCAAAATTCGTGCTTTTTCTTGTTAATTTGCTGTAAAACCTTGATGTACTTGTATCATTTATAAAATGTGTTACTACTTAAAAGTCATATTCCTCTGATAGTATATTAAATAGCCATTTGTCAGGATACTTATTTTAAAAAAAAAAACATAATTCTAATCATTATTAAAATAATAAATGATTTGGCTAACAGTCTGGGTATATACTGTGACCATTTTTCCTATACACATTAAACTTTTTCTTCTAGCTTTGAATTCTCCCTGGTCAAATTGGTCATAATTCTGAATGGCATGTCATTAGCTGACTTTAAATTAAAAACTATTATGAAATTGCTGTCATTTTACTTGGCATTCATAAATATATATATTCATCAAAATACACAAAATGTTGAATTGAAAAAATAATGTGGCTTGTGATACAATGTTAATTGAAATTACTCAATAGACTTTTATCTCTCTCTCTATATATATATATCTTTAAATAGTTTTTAAATTTCAGAAATTATATAATAACTATATTTTGCTAGATCAACTTGAAGATACAGTCAAGTCCCAATGACAGTAACAGAAAAGCCACTGCTTGAATTTCTGTCCCTCTCAAATTTGTGAAGTTACCAGGATAAACATTCGGGGTCCTAATGGTATCCCACATTAATCCAGGTGAATGCACACTTTGCCTGAAAGCAAGCCACAGCATTGAGTCTTATCTGAATAAGAGACTGGCAGCTGAAAAACAATTAAAGCAGTTTAGATCTTCACTGAAGCCTCTTAGAAATATCCATGAGATTACAGAAAAATAAAATCTGCTTTCTCCATCTCTCTCAGAACTTTCCCAAACGTGGCAGCTGCCCCACTGTGTCTTAATGGCCTGTTCCACACAAGCTTGCCTCTCCTCTCTCCCCTGCTCTGCCCAGCAAGGGCATTTACGGTTAGAGCAACTTAGCCTCACTTACATTCATCTTGCCAATTGTGTTCTCAAGTTTTATACAGTGAAGGAAGACCAGAGATCTGACTCATTTCTGTATAATCTTCCTGATGGGCAATAGACACCAATCACTTTCTCCACATTGCCCAGACACATACATGTGTCTCCCTGGATCCCAAGAGGTAACACTAAACTACACTGGGGATGCTCCTGATTCAATGCATGGGCCACGTGTGCTTCTCTACCCCACACTTCATCGTTTACCACATTCAACCAATGTAATGAGGCTGTAAGTCGCAGTTCTTTTTTTGCTCCCAGGATCCTACATAAGTCTTTAAAATACTGCTATTCATCACATCATTGTCTTCTTTCCAAAGAGCACTGGCATGAGAGTGGAAAGAATCCAGGAAGATGGTAAAAAACAAAATAATCAAACAAAAAACACATTAGAAGACTTTAAAATCTATATGATTTTTGACTTCCTAATTGTATATACTGGCAACAACTTACAAGCAAAGATTTTCATAATCTCCCTATTTTTCGTGGTATAGAAATTACCAAAATATCCAACCATAGGAAAAGGCTCAATCATGTCACACACATATGTACAATGAAATCTTAGGTGGCCGCTTTCAAAGAAATTGATCAAATGATTGGAGAGAGAAATGGTCTTCTCTCAATCCAGTTGGATATATACAACATATAATAAAAATCCTCTTATTTAAGTTGACCTAGATTAGTAAATAAAGACAATTGTTAAGAGCAGATTCATAAAAATGGTGTATACACATTGAACATACAATTTAAAATATGAATGTATAAAATATGCATTCTTTCGCCCAACCTTAGATGTAAACCAAGACCATTTGGAGCTCTGCATCATCTGCAAAAGCCATAACTGCAATGCTGAAGAGTTATGAGCAGGGGAATGATAAGGTCCTGTTCACAGTTTTAAAATATCCCTCTGCACAGAGCAAGAGTGAGAACAGAGAAACGAGACAGAAAAGATTCCGTTAAGCCCAGAATGACAAGAAGGAGGCTGGGACAGCGGTGTTAGCAGTGCAGGGAGAGAAGAAGCCAGATAGAGACAGACTGTTAGAGGGAGTCGGTGACAAGAGGACTTTGAAATCACTAACTATAGGAGGAGAAGTGACCCCTAGGCTTGGGCTCCTGGGGAAATACAGAAACATTAACTGAAAAGAAAAAACCAGAGATGAGGCAGAAAGGCAAAATCCCAAGCCGTTTTGACATGCCCTGTTCATATGTGCAGTACCTCTGAGACATCAACGTGGGATCAAATGGACAATTGAATATAAAGTCTGAAGCTCAGTGGAGAAATTGAAGCTGGACTTATAAATGTATGAGTCTTTAGTATATAATTTTTATTTAATGACAGGCAGTTGGATGAAATCATCTAAAGGGAGACTGAGAACTAGAAAATAGAGAAGTCAGTAAAGCAGCTAAGTGGGGCTTTATCCTGGGAGACAGAAGGAGAGCTTGGATAGTTCGGGGTTCCAGAAGAGGGTGGAGAGTTTCGGTGCTGCTGAGAGGCTGAATGAGATGAACACAAATACTTCAGCAAGCTGGAGGTAAGGTGACTGCAACCAGAACAGCTTCAGTAAAGAGACAGGGAGAAAACAGTGAGTAAAGGACACTTTATAAAGAGAATTTGAGGAGAAGAAGTGGCCATAACAAGCATGACGACATTTTCCAGGAATTTTACCACGGAGAGGAGCAGAGAAATGGAGTGGGAGCAGGAGGGTCAAATAAAGTCAGGGAAGAGTTTTCTGTAAACGATGAACTGTTATTCTGTGGGTATAAGCTGCTGGGAACGATCCATAGCAAAGGAAAAGTTGACGGCATGGGTGAGACATGGGCTACTGCAGTGGCACCAATGCCAGTAAGTAAGCAGGAATGAAGGGTCCAGGGCCAGCGAAGTGGCTGGCTGTGGGGAGAAGGAAGCACAGTACATGTTTGGAACCCGAGGGGAAGCAGAACACAGGAGCAAAGGTACAGGCATATCTGGTGATGGGAGGGGAAGGCAGTGTTCATTGAGCCCTCAGCCTTCAGCTAGGAATGAGGTACAGAGTATTGGATGTTTAAAGTAAAAAGAGAATAAAGTATCAAAAAGTCACCTAAGAGAGAAGGAAAATAAATTTACTAGAGAAATATGCTCAGTTTCAGAACCTGGGGGAAGGTCACTAGTCTATGTCCCAGGGTCCAAAGGCTGAATAACCAGGGGCTGCAATGTCTGAGGGCAGGAGAACGCAAATGCCCCAGCTGAAGAAAGGGAGAGAATTTGCCCCTCTGCCTTTTTATTATATGTGAGCTCTCAGTGGCTCAGATGATGCCCAGCCGTGTTGGTGAGAGCAATCTTTTTCTGCCTCTACGAATTCAGATGCTAGACTCTTCTTGAAATACCCTCATGAAAACACCCAGAAATAATGTTTATGAGCTACCTAGGCATCCTTTATCCCAGACACATTTACACATAAAGTTAACCATCACAAGGTATGACCCTGCAAATGGGTGATAAGAAGGACAAGATCATTGGAGATGAGAAAATCAAGGCACTGAATGATGAGGACATGATACTATTTGTAATCATTAAATTGATACCGGGAATTGCAGTAGAGATGAGTATTTAGCCAAATACGAAGTCTTCAACAAATGATCTCCTTGCTATATTCTACTTAATAACTGGTTTACATGATAAATTCTACTATTACACTAGTAACTTTCTGACAATAGGATCTTTTACTTTTACCTTTTTCTCTTTAATGCCGAGAATAATGTCTAGTACATAGTAACCATTTAATAAACGCTTGCTAAGACACCCCTCCCCTAAGCTAATTAGGATATTAGCCTCCATATCCTAATTTTCTCTTGGCCCAAGATCAATTCATCAGGACTGGCATGAACAAGGGGAAATTAAATCACACATTAAGGACAAATCAAGACACAGGGATGCTTCAGAAAGGCTTAAAAATTTGGTGAGGTTTTTGACAAAAGCTATTTAAATATGTAACCACTGTTAGAGGAGAGGACATCACAGCCGCCCTGGTCCTCCTCTGCTTTCTGTTGTGAACTTGGTCAGCTTCTACTATCTCTAGTAATTCAACCCTACTCCCAAATTGTCATATCTTACACAAAAATTTTAAGTCCTTAAGTTAACTGAATCCTTTTTCCTTGAAGAATAATTTAGCTTCTTTTTTTTTTTTTTTTTTTTTGCAATTTTTGGCCGGGGTCAGGGTTTGAATACACCACCTCCAGTATATGAGGCCAGCACCCTACTCCTTTGAGCCACAGGTGCCACTCTAGCTTCATTATTTAAATACTTATTTTGCAATCTCACTGCCCACTCTAAGGAGTTTATGAAAGTCTTCCTTCCAACCCAAGACAGTGCATGCCCTTATCTGTCCAGTAATGTTTCAGAGATCAGCACTGAGGACCCTTCCTGTCAATTTCTTTAACCAGCCCAGCTCTGTCCCCTAGTCTGAAGAACCAGAACAGGATTAAGGCGAAAGTCATGCCAACAGCTGCGTGAATACTAAAATATAACTGGAACAAATGTTCAAATTTTAAATTCATCCTCTATCACAGGCCTACAATGCCCTCAACTAAACACCCCTCTCTACTGCAGACCCAGCTCTACTGAACATTTGCAGTGGTAAGTACATAAAAGTCCATTGCGATCAGCTAAGATTCAAAAACTGAGTGATGCAGTTACTGAGTTACTGGAATGCAGTTTCTTTTATT
>CAUYQV010107267.1:0-14514 GCA_963574575.1 Galagoides demidoff
ACGCCAAGTCTTATAGACAGTAGAAATAGAAATACTTCAAAATCATTCTACTTAGTCTGGATACCCCTGATAGTAAAATTAGAAAAAACATATTATTATAAAGGGGAAATTACCGACGTATTTCACTGATGAAAAAGGATGCAATATGATAAACAACATATTGACATGTTGAATTAAAAATTGATGTTTAAGTAATATATGTTGATCAAAATTAAATCCAGTTGGATTTTTAATTTTAATTTGTCATTTTTATGACATTTTTAATTTGTCATAAAAAACAAAATTTAAATAAGGAAAGGTTCTAAGGGTTGCTAGACTTGACTGGTTAACTCTAGAAGTCGTTTCCTCGATACTGGATCTTAGTGACATTAATTTCCAGGCTCACAGCCTCAAGTTCTGCAATCCACGTCTCCTGCTCTCTCCCAGCCCCCTCTCTAGGAATGTCATGGAGACATTGGATGATGGCTTTCCACAAGATTCCTTTCCCCAACCATAGGAGTTACCTAGGATTTTTAACAACTAATTTTTGTCTGAAAAAAATGCATCACCTTGATGTTAGCTCTGATATGAGACTTTCACATTCTTCCTAAGAGTGCTGCTGTTGTATGGGGGAGGACCTCTTGCCCCTTTAAACCCCTGAGTCACACTTAGGAACTATAAAACTCCCCCAGACACAGTTTAGAACCTCTAGACAAGATCATCTCTGAGGTTGCTTAACTCTAGAATCCTATGACTCTGCATTCAGGGAGGAGTGAGCGCTAACCCCCAGGGTCCCACGATTTGACAGTTTGTGCTGTTTACAGCATATGCAGACACATTCTGGTGCCCCCTTGAGTGCGGCAACATCTGGTAACCGTCATAATTCCTTCCATCCTATTTTCTTCCAGCAAGCAGAATCGTTTCCTCCTGTGACTCAGTCACTGTTCAGTCGTAAAGAAAGACACTCTCTGGGGTGGAAAACTGACAGACATCACTATTACTGAGAAATTAGCCTTTGTCTTTGTCCAGGGTCTGAGATGCCCATGCAGGACGGTATTAGTTATTAGGTGAGATCTGAAGAAGTGCTTGAGGTTGAAGTGTGAAGAAGGGGATTTTTGCTCCCGATCTTTTATGATGCCCTTTATGCATTCTGCTTTCTTCCATGATGTATAATCAGTTATGATATATCCTCTTTTTAGTGTTTCCCTGTTCTATAGTAAAAGGAAAGAAAAGAAGTAGAAAGTAACACTCAGAGATTGGCATCTAGGAAAACAAGAGGTGCAAATTGTCTTTATCTTCTACTCATTCTTCAAATCCTAATTTAGATTAGACAGTACTCTACACTTCAATCTTCTGAATTGCTATAAAAAAAGAGTAAGAGTCCTATGTAATTCCCTTAGTTATAGCACTTCTTAGTTTTTTTTCCCCCTCAATTCAAAATAATGTCTTTGTCCTTCAGTTGACCTACAGAAGAGTTAGGGCCCAGGTATTAATATTTAAAGTGAAAATTTGATTGTACGTGGAACTTTTGTCTCATTGTTGTCCAATGAAAAATCAGATCTAGTTTACTTAGTAGACTGAACTTCCTAGATGTTTGTATAAATTGGTTACATTATATGAAACCATTTAAAAAGTAGCAGCTTGTTTTAATTTTGTCAAGCAAAAATAATTTTGTAACACAAATAATTGCCTTCTCCGTTATCTTGTGAAACACTAAAAAACAAACAGAAGTATGGGTTAGTTATACCTCGTTTACTGGCAAGTAATGTATGTTGAAACCTAAAAAGCAAAGTGATAACTCACAGTATACATAAGCTGGTTTCACACTGTCCACCTCGCAAACAGAATGAATTAAAAGCAGGTAAGTGTGCCACTGATACTCAGTCTGTTATTATTGTCCTTTCCTGGGACATCTCTCCCTCCGATACATTTTGGTCTTCTGACATTAACGAGTTGTAGTGTAACTTAGTACTTTAACTGGCTAAATCGCAGGGGTACATAAAATCAAGACAATTGTTTTAATACATTTTAGAGCCTGCTCAAATTTGTATATAACTGAGAAGTCATTGCGCTGATATTTAATAGAATAAGAATGAAAACTGGAGACTTACAAATACTACTCCAAAATTATCATATGGTCACCTGGTAAGTGTTTAGCAGCTGCACCAAATGTTGTTTTGTAATTAAATTGGGCCTAGGGAATTAAAACTGATTAGTTGTACAGACTCTACCTCTAGGCATGGGCTGCAGCTATAGATTTTGTTTTATAATTAAGTTAAAGCTCGACTAGGGACAGGAAGAATTAGAGCCTGTTCACCTCACAAACAGTAAAAAGGCCTTTTTTCTCCCACAGTCCTCACAAATTTCACAACTTTGTTAATGACCTCAAAGCATTTAAAATTGCTATTTTTTTTCCTGAAATATTTTTTGTCCAGATTTCCAGAGATCATTAGGATTTCCTGCTGCCATTCATCTTTGCAGGTGTCTTCAGGAGCAAGCTTGGGAAAGGTTGTTAGAGCCCCCGGGAGGAGTTTTATGTAGATTCTCTGACAGAAAGGGGAGTGGAACGGAATTGCTAGACAAAGGAGGGCTCAAAAGGCAATTAGACTCTCCAATACAAGATGAACGTTTTATGTGTAATAAAAAAAATATTGCAGAAAATTTAAAGTTCATCAGAAAAACACTTCCAGATCTCTGAACACAAGTGCAGGAACTCCTGCAAAGATCTGGGGGCTGGAGGAGATCCTAGAGGATATTATACCTATAAGAACAGCATAAATCTCTATTTTAATTTTTGTGATATTTGAGTTTTTTATTTAAGGATATACATTTGGAGAGGCAAGACTATTTTGTTTCCTAAGTTGGTTGGTGAGGGGCTAAATGGAGCAAGGTTATTTAGTCTAGAGATGGAAAGATGAAACTATATTATCTTATTTATTATTTGAGATTGTAAACTAAATACTGTTTCCACATTTCCTTCTTCTTTGCCATCATATTTCCTTATCCTGTGCTCTAGTTCAGATATCAAAGAGTTATCACTCTTCATGGGAATTTTAAAATTTCAGTTTCGTTATTTCATTTTTGTGTTATTTTGCAAAGCAGTGAACCTCAGTAGATTAAAATGCCTGCACCTCTGTGCTACCCTCCTTATTTTTCCACGTCAGTAAAAGTTAAGGTATAACCAATGACATTGACATGCATAACTCACTTTCTACTTGACCTAGATTTTTATGAAACCCAAAAATATTTCTATGAAAGTAAGTCCCTATGACAATTCATCATTACACAGTATTAATGTACAGTAGGGAAAGGAATGAGGGTCACCAGCTGCAGCCATCAGCTTCTATTGTGCTGTTCTTGAATGGGCAAAATTTTGTTACCCCAAGACTCTCAGCACTATAGCAAACAGGCTGGGTTCCAATAGCACAAAAGACCTGGTTAAGAACTTGTTGAGACAATCATTGGTGCAAAACTTTAAAGCATGTTTTTCTGCCATTTTTGATTACTATTTCTGCATATCATCAGAATACCAAGAGAAGTGACTGTGAAATGCTTGGAAGAAGATATCTTTAATATGCATGGCACTGGCTTCTCCTGTGACTGCTTAATCGTTCTGAAATTTTTACCACTGATTTCTTCTTTCTGGAATTGATGGCATGGTTAGGAATGGATATGTTTTTACATATGAGTAGAGGAAAGAAAATATCTGCATAGTATTTCTTTCCTTAGAAGTTTATGTTGCATTTCTTTGTTTTCATGTTGTATTAAGAGGAATATAAGGTACATCATTTCAATGTCTTAAGGTGAATATAAGAAATACCTAAAATATATTGAAAGTTTTTACCACTGGAGAGCAAAGAAATTATGAGCCTTGTAGTATAATTTGCATGCAATTTAGAAACTGTTTAAATACTGAATTTGTCCAAATATATATTTATTAAAGAGTAACAGTTGGGGCTAGGCACCCGTAGCTAAGTGGTTAGGGTGCCGGCCACATATACCAGGGCTGGTGGGCTCAAACCTGCCGGGCACCTGCTAAACAACGACAACTACAAAAAAAAAAATAGTCAGGCATTGTGGTGGGCACCTGTAGTCCCAGCTAATTGGGAGGCTGAGGTAAGAGTATCGGTTAAACCCAAGAGTTTGAGGATGCTGTGAGCTGTGATGCCACAGCACTCTACCAAGGGCGACATAGTGAAACTTTGTCTCAAAAAAAAAGGAGTAACAGTTTGGAGGGGACAGAGGGACAAAAGAGGATGGGGAGTAAGGTATGCCCACCTGGAATAAAAAAAAAAAAAAGAAATCATAGAACTTGTAATGAGACTAATATTTTGACTGATTCAGATTAATTCATTGATTCCTCTGGAGGCTTCATATAGTTTATTAAGCTGTGCTCCCCCCGCCAAAAAAAAAAAAAAGAGTAAGAGAGGGAGAAAAAAGAAGTGAAATGGAGAAGGGAGAATGCATCATGGCCTCCTAAAACTACTTGCAGGTTCAGTGATTCACTATGAAGATTCACAGGATTCAGCATACGGTTGTAGCCACAGCTATGATTTATTATGAAAGAAAAATGCACATGGGGCAAAGTCCAGAAAAAAAGCGTGTATAAGTTTCTAAGAGTCCTCTCCCAGTGGAGTCACACAGGACGTGGTTGATTTCTCCACCAATGAATTGAGACAAATATAGTGCCATGTGCTACTGGGCTCCCAGTCTGCCAGGGAGGCTCACTGAGCTAGGAGTCCAGGGCTTATACTGGCCATCAGCCATGTAGCTGCCCTCTTCCAAGCACATACCAAAGTTCCAGACTCCCAGGAGAAAAGCCAGTGTTCAACCCAAAGTATGTTATTAATATAAATACTTTGCACCTAGTAAGCCACTCTTTTCATTTAGAGAAATTTCTGGCGTAGCCCTCTAAAAACAAGTACCCAGATGTAAGCCAAGATCCCTGCTTCTGAGTAAGATATTTAAGGATGACTGTTGCAGGCCTGCTATGTTGACTCTTTTCTGTGTGTACACACACACACACACACACACACAGAAGTTGTAGACTCATTCTAATTAGGTTGAGTACTCTGGAGTGTAAATTAAACCTCAAATATTGTGATTATGTAAGTAAAGGATCTGGCCTTCTATATTCTCACAGTAGTCATTGGCCCATGGCTGCCAGCTGGAGGGAGGAAGGTCAGCCCAGACACAAGTCTTGATGTTGGCTAAATAACCCTAGTGTCTAAGGATAATCAGCTGAAGGTCAAGAATGACGCTTCAGTGGCAGAATATGAGAGAGAAAATGGATCCCAGTGGATCTAAATAGGCCAGCAACACTGTCCATTCCAGGAAGGGATCCAAACATAGTGAGAAGGAATATAAGAGTTGGGTAAACTAAAACAAACCTAAAACCCGATTATACTGCTTTCTATACTACAGGGCCACCATGTACATATGCAGTTTTCCAGTTTAGGAAAATATTCTGATGGGATATTTTGGTTGGCAAATGTGTGGTAGTGTCTTCATCGCTTGCATAATAACATAAGAAAAAGAGCTGAGGTTTTTTGTTTTGTTTTGTTTTTTCAAAATAAAATAGGAGAATTATTAAGTTACCTCTGGCAGAATGGGGAAGAGTTGTAAGGATTTGGGAATGAAGAAGGAAGATTTGAGGAGGGTCTTAAGGAAGAAAAGAAAAAAATTGAGGAGGGCTACAGCTAACTAGAAATATCCTTTGATATGAAATAAATAACTCAGGATAATACCATATTCTTAAGGTCCTTATTAATAGCAGCCCTTTGGTTTTCAGAAGTGTCCAGGCTTGCCCAATGAGTAATATGATCACCTTAGGAGTAATGATAAATTTTGGGACAGAGGAAGCAAAAAATTGAAACCAAATGTGTTAAGAAAAATATTAGGTACATGAAAATCCTTAGAAAAAATAAAGACAGAGGCTCGGCACCTGTGGCTCAAGTGGTTAAGGCACCAGCCACATACACCTAAGGTGGCGGGTTCGAATCCAGCCCAGGCCCACCAAAAACAACAATGATGGCCGCAACCAAAAAAATAGCCAGTGTTGTGGCAGGCATCTGTGGTCCCAGCTATTTGGGAGGCTGAGACAGGAGACTCGCTTGAGCCCAGGAGTTGGAGGTTGCTGTGAGCTGTGATGACACAGCACTCTACCCAAGGGACAGCTTGAGGCTCTGTCTCAAAAAAATAAATAAATAAAGACAGAGTCTACTTCCACTTAGAAGGTTCCTGAATTCCCCAATGGAATTTAAATAGTTCTTTTTGAATTTTAATGGAAAAAGGAAATTGAGAAGGCTGGAAATCCTGAAGACACCAAAACAGCAATTATTGAGATGGGCTAATATTTTAAAGTGTTTTAAAATATCTTTTCAAAATCTTACCATTAAAGAACACATTTACAAATATTTTTGCTCCTTTCAGTGGAATACATTTTATGCCATATTTTATCATAATTTTCTATCAGTGATGGACAAAAACATAATATGGAAGTAGGAATGATAAAAACTTAAGTTGAAATATATTTAAAGATAGAATGGAACTTCAAAGCTTCCGTAACTTTGGCGAGAATTATTATTTTTTTTTTTTTTTTTGAGACGGAGCCTCAAGCTATCCCCCTGGGTAGAGTGCTCTGGCTTCACAGCTCACAGCAACCTCCAACTCCTGGGCTCAAGCGAGTCTCCTGCCTCGGCCTCCCAAGTAGCTGGGACTACAGGCACCCACCACAACGCCCGGCCAGGCGAGAATTCTTATATTCAGATCAATTCAAATGTCTATAGAACTATATGAGAACACAGTTTCACACGCATGATCATTCGCTGGAACTGAAATCTACTTCTTAACACAAATTACACAGCCATTATGTGGAAAAACTCTTCTTTTAAATGCAAGAATACATCCAATAACTGAATTGTTTTTCCATAATTTAAGCAATAAATCAACTAAGAAGTTTCCTTCTTGTAGAATGCTATGCCATTTAATGTGTTTGAAATATAATTAGGTTGGATATTATGCTTAAATCTAAGGTCTCTTACTTACAATTAGGATCATCTAACACTGTAGGTAGGAGTTTCTTTCCCGTAATTGGGTTGAGATTCTCTATTCAATTTGTCGTAAAGATGAAAGTCATTAAAGCCTTTTAGAAAACATCTTCAGTGTTGAGTTGTGATCACAATTTTATTTTGTACTTAGAAAATCTGGCATCAGATGCCCTAATCTGTCAGCTGTGTGTGTCTGCCAATTATATTTTAATATATTTTTAATAAACATTACTTTTTGTTTTTAAGGAAAGTATCAGGATTGAGCCAATGTTCTTTTGCAACGTTCTAGCAAAGAGTAGGATTTTGTAAAGAATTTTATTTTTTTAAATAGGCTAGATTTAGCATAAACTTCAGGGCAAAATTAAGTAATTGTTTACTTACCACTTAATGATGCAAATTCCCCACTGAGTGTGAGCCAGCATTCCAAATGGCAAATGCAAAACAGCCATTTTCTTTGTCATAGGTGAGGAGGTGTCTTAACATAACCCAGAGCAGCCAATTATCTTATATTTGGGCCATTAAGAGCCAGTATGACAGAAATCACACCTTTCAGGTGAATTAGGCAGGAGTTTAATCATTAAAACCAGCAGATGAATCGCATTCATTACATCATCCACCCCCTTGCCTGCTCCTTGGCTTTCTCTGCCTCCTCTGGGAGACTTTGTCTTCCCGTGACTTCAGTGAGTGACTCTCTTTCTCATTCTTGATTCTCTTTCTCCTTCTCAGGCCATATTACCCTTTAACTATTGCTGGGTGACAAACCACTTCAAAACACAATGACTGGAATCAGGAGGCTGAAATCATAAGGATTTCTCATGATTCAGGGAAGTTCTTGTGTACTTTTCCCCTGAGCTCCCTTATGGAGGTCTGGCTATGGCTGGAAGGTCCAAATGGCCTCCCTTCCTATCTGGCAGTTGGTACTGACCATCAGCTGAGGTGTATTGGCAGTTTTCCAAATGGGCTCTTGTCCTCCAATAAGATAGACAAGCTTACTTTCATGGTGCTTTTAAGGTATTACTTCAAGAGCATAAAACAGAAGCTAAAAGTCCCCTTAAACTCACACAGTGTCATTTCTGCCACATTCTATCAGTCAAAGCAAGTTACAGTGATAATACAGATTTAATGGGCAGGAAAATAGACTCACTGTCTCTTAGGGGAGACACTGCAAAGAATTATGGCAAATCATTTAATTTACTACAATCTATTCCTTGGTCACAATTATTTTCACTTCTTCTGCATGCAAAATACAGGCCTTACGCAAGACCACCAAAATTCTCATGCAACTATACACATTATCATCAGGCTTAAAGTTCACTATTTCATGATTTGCATGTTTCAAATATGGATACAGCTCCTCAGGCACAAGTACTGGGGTGTGCCTCCTGTATCAGAGGCCTGTGAACTAAAAACACAGGTATTTCCACCAGACAGTCAATATACAATGATGTGACAGGGACTGGAAAATCAGAATAGATTCTCTTGTTCAAATATGAGGAAAAACCCAGCAAACATTCAGCAGTTTCTGCCTACATTAATTCCGAAATCCACCCTATTCACCTTGTACCAAGCATAGGAAATTTCCTTGACACGAGTCCACTTTAGTTCTCTGGGAGGGGTTCTCTGCTTTATTATCTTACTTGACTGTTTGCTCTTCATTCTGGGCTCCTGCGTTTTCCCATTAAATGTCTTTCCTGTTCCGTTAGAAATGGCTCATATTTGTAGCTAAAACTTTTTCAGTCTGCCTCTTGCCCATAAAAATTAGAGAGCCCTTGACATTTTGGTATCTTTCATCTGATCACCCACATCAAATGTTCTCATTCAGACATTAACCAGCATCCTGATTTCAGATTAGAAACTCTGGTCTTTATTTTTATTGGTGCTTTGAGTCCTTTATGCCATGATATTGCAGCAGTATTGAGAGAGTATTTTATGGGAAATTGGCCTAGTCTCCATAAACACAACTGAATAAGTAAAGGAAAAGTAACCTGCTAAAAATAAAAAAAATTATAAAAAAGAAATTAGAGAAGACAGAGGCCATTTTTTTCATTTTGAATGATCTCAGTTTCTCTTAGTCTACAGAGTTTTATCAATACAGCACTCTTAAGACATTCTAATTTTCCTTTGAATCTTACTGGAGGTCACCCTGTTCCCCAAAAGCCATATCCATGACTTCTTTTAAACAAGCCTTTTAACTTGGCATTTTAACTTTGGCTACTTGTAAGGCTGCTGTGTGAAATGCCTCTAAGATTCTCATGAGCCCCTTTGTCTAGGTTAGAGTCTTCCAAGAATCGCTGAAATCTTTTGTTATCTAAGAATTATTAGCTAGATCCTAGATTTGATTTTTACCTTGGGTTATTTTGAGCTCTGAAAATCTTTTTCTCAGAGAACAATGGGAAATAATTTTCCATTTCAGCTTATTGAGACATCCTCTAAATTCCAGTTCATATCAAATTATTTCTTGTCTAGTTTATTTTTCTTCCCTTAGGATGTTATTCTCAGACCAAAAAAAGAAAACATGAAATGGTCACTTTATAATTTTCCTGGGAATGTTCTTACCTAGATTGATAGGTTTGTTTGTTAGATACATTTTCCTTCATGCAACTTTCCACGAGAAGCAATTTTGCTATTTTTTCTATAATACATAAGGTTCTTCTCACCTATTTTTCAGCCAAGTCTCAAAGACAATGCTACTTGTTTTAGGTTTTTAAGCAATATCTCATCTCCAGGTGCTACTAAGTTCTATACCAGCTGTGTGTACTTACTACATAACAAGCCACCTCAAACTTAACAATATACTTTTTAATTTTTTTTGCATCTTTGTTTGCTTTTCTGTTTTCTTTTTTTCCCACAATTCTGCTACTTGGCTGGGCAGTTCCTGTGTTGGTTCTGCCTAGCCTCATTCATGCAGCTGCATTCAACTACATGTGGCTGGGATGTCCAAGTTGGCTGCACTAATATCTGCAAAGATGTCTTGTTTTTTCTCTGTGCATCGTCTCATGTTCATCTAGGGTGAGCTGGCTTCTTTTCTAGATGGTCTCAGGGCAGTGTTCCAAAGTGGCAACACAGCTTAAAGCCCACTTAAATGTCTAGGTTCTGGAACTCTCAGAAGGTCAATTCTGCTACATTTCTGTGAGTCAAAGCAAGTCTTAAGGCCACCTAGACTCAAGGGAAAGTGGGATAGATTATACCTTTTGATGAGAGGTACTCACCAGAATATGGGGGCAGTTGGCCTTCCACATGTAACTTCTTCTGTTTCCTGTGTGCCACATTCTTTCTTTCCTCCTTCCTTGGATATCGACATTCCCTTTCAAGTCTCTGTTATGGAGCTATACAACAAGAAGCCCCAGCCAAACCCACTGACATTTCAGACTCACTATATTCCAAATTCAAACTCGTCATCTTTCCTCCAAAATCAATTGCTCCTCAGTCTTGCCAGCCTTGTTCACAGAACTACGTTTTATTCAACCCTGCTGATAGAGTGACATCTGTGAAGAGTCATGAAGGAGATGGGAAAGAAAGCCCCATGAGAGTGTAAGAGGACTTTCAGAGTAGAAGAGACATTAAATTTTAAGGCCTGGAGGTAGGAAATGCTTTGTACATAGGAGGAACAAGGCAGCCAGCATGGTTGGAATAGAGTGAGTTGGGCGAGTGCATTGGGGGATGAGGTGTGAGGAGTTACAGAAGTGAGAGGCCATTGGCTTTTGCTCTAAGATGGGAATCTATTGGAAGGTTTGAGACAAGTGACCGGAACTGATGTATGTTTTTGAAGAATGACTCATGTTGCTTTGTTGAGACTGAACTTTAGGGGAACAAAGAGGAAGTAGCGAGGAGGCTATCACCTCAGCTGTAATACAGGTGAGAGGTGACTGTGACAACTGTAATTCAGGTGAGAGGTGACTGTGACTTCAGCAAAGTTTGCAGCAATGGATAGGGCAGCGCTAAAGGAATTGTACTCATTCTCTGGGAAGAACTGCGGCAGTTAGAGGGATGGTGGCATCCTGGGATCAGGTGTTCCTTATTCTGGTATTACAGACATCCTGCTCACTATATAATCACATCCTTCCACTGCTTAAAATCTTCTGCTTACTTCCAATTGCCTTCACAATAGGATTGTGAAGGAATCTTTACAAGATTCCCTCCCTGATTTTATCCCACATTTTAGAAGTCAGCTTTTCTGCTTTTTTTTTATTCTACCATTGTACATTATATGAAATCTATAATTTAGTTATTTACAGTTTACTGTTCCCTAATAACCCTTCTATGGGGTAGGGATCATAGCTTACTTTTTTTTGTATGCCTGTATCCTAGACCGGGGCGGGCTCCATGTAGCAGATGGGCAGTAAATTACTGATCCATCCCTAATTTCTTGCCTCTTTTTTACCCTTAAACATCACATCTTTGAAAGAAATGACTCTCAATTTCTCCTTAAGTAAACTTTTCTTATAGCCCTCACTGCAAATTCAAACCTTGCCTACCAGATGTCAGATAAAGCATGACACCAAATTGCACACCCTATTAACATCTCAATATGCCTGCAAATTCCATTACTCTCAAGTCCCAGTACACTGGAGCAAAACAGCCACTGTATTTGCATAAGGAGAAAAAATAAATATAGAGAAAGCCATAAAAAACTGAAATCTGAGAGATTCCTCTTAGAGCATTTTATCGTGAGACTCTTTTTTGTTGAGATTCAATTTTCTAGAACCCAGTCATTGCAACACTAACTCTAGGTTGGTTCACATGCTAACTTTGCCACGTGTTTTTGGTAAATTCCTTAAATCTTCTGTGACTGCATTTCCTCATCTGTGAAATAAGAATAATTACCTATTCATAATTGTGTCCTGGGGTATGAACGAATTAATATGTATTGAGTGCTAAGAATTGTTCCTCACACATAATATATTGCTATTGAAATGTCCATTGTTGCTATTATTCCTCTAAGATGAGCTTAATGGTGAAAAAGTTAGCTATACATAATGATTGTCCTTTCCTTTTCTTTTTTTTGGGTGGGGGGTGGGGCTTGGTTAAGGATAAGAATTTTACAACTTACCTATAACTGATTAAATGATTTGTAGCCTATCGCATTTATTTTCATAACATAACTCATGAAATAAATGTACATATTTTTAAAGTGCATGCCTATCTATTAGGTATCCAAAAATTGTAAGTACATAAATACTAAATTTTCATAATAGAAAGTCTTTTCACCTGTTTTAACCTGGAAACAGATTTCTACACTGACATTTCTTTTTTCCACTTGTGACATGCTGTTGATTCAAATTAGCACCGAGCTAGTAATGTCTTTTGATGAAAACTAAGATTACATGAGTTTGACCAGATTTATGAAAATTAATTATTATAACGGTGTTCTTAATTTTTAGGGCAGATTAGGGACATTTATAGTAAGAACTGTAATGAATGTGTCACACATGGAGAATTGCAGTTTTCTTTCCTTAGAAAGGTAAGAGCAAGTTGTTGACTACAGTCATAAAGTCATAAGTTGGACTTTCCTTGACTTATCCCTACAACATCAGAGTATTGTTGTGGAACTCCAATTAAATATGACATGAAACGAAAGCTGTAGTCTTTGACCTTCAAGACCACTGCTACTTAGTATGAATTAAGTAGGAGCTAGAGAAAATATATCTTTAAAAAACTCAATGAGAAGAAATGCTGCTTAGCTGAGACTCTCAATCTGAGATTTCATATCTAAAGGATACCTGTTGTTGAAACAGTGAATTTTGTATAAAAAGCCACAAGATTAATAAGGAATGTTTTCTTGACTTTCATTTTTTGCTAATAGGCTAAAAGGAGGTAGGGAATTAAGTAAATTTTCTAGAAAAATTTTAAAATCTTTGATCTTAATATTGAACGAAATAGCAAAATTGATATAGAATTGTCAAAGATAGATAAATATGTGTGTGGGCATATGTGTATGTGTGTGTTGGCTACCTCCCCAACATTCATTCATTCTCTTCTTTCATAAAATGGGCCTTTGAGTTTTCTTTAAGGAATCCATCTATCCCCTTGATGCTTACTGGGATGATCCTGTCTCCCAGGCAAAGTGGTCTATGTATTCCATCTCCCTTAGCCACCTGTCACCCAGTCCAGGGCAGCAAAGAGAATGTATGCAAGAGCTTGGGCAGAAATAACTAAAGGAAGCACTGGAGCTGTCTGGAGTCACCACGTAAAGAAAGGGGAATGGAGGTATCATTTGAGCCATTAGATCTATCCTCTCATGAAGCCATTGTTAATTCTCACCTAATAAAGCCATTATTTATCTCTTCATTGATTTTATTCCAAAAGATGTCTAAATGACATAGAAAGTTTCTGCTTTGAATGAGTAGCTCCTGAGAGTTACACTCGTGGGTGTATCTAAAATTCACCCCTGAACAATTATTTGCTTTCCCCTTCCTTAGAATATGTCTATAAAACCCCTGAAGTATACCAAAGAAGGGCCTAACATGGCTTTTCAAGCAAGTTAATTTCCATAGAAGATTTCTAAATAGACAGGCTGTAGAGTGACAGTGCAGTTGGAAGGGTTTGTCTCTGCAGAGCATTTGATGTTAGATTAAGAAAGTATCAGTTGTCCTTACCAAAGCAGAGGGAGCCCAGCAAGGGGATGGTGGAGTGGGTAACATGCCTCAAGACCTCTTTCGTTTATTTATTTATTTTTTTGCCACCATTGTTCCAAAATGATTCTTCTGCTTTTCTTTAATTTTTTTTTTTTTTGCCTTTTTGACATATGGAGATCATGGTAGAGATGACAGAATGCCACAAAATGTCCGATACTTTTTATTAAAATTCTAAAATATCAACTTTGGTTCAGAGCTATAGCACAAAATTCTGCATCATGTGTATAATTGGTACTTAAATTAATGCCTCCTTCATATACGTGTGCTTTCATCTTTCATATTAGTACATGATTTTAACCCCTATGGTATCTAAAGGAGATAAACACCCAAACAGCAAATAGGTTACTGAGGGGTAACATTAGTACCTTAGGACAATAATTAATCATTTTAGGGTTAAGAAATATCTCAAAGCATGAGGGCAGTCTTATTTTTCTTGACCTCTTATAAGTCTTTTCTCTCAAATCAATGCTTTTGGCTGTCATTGTTAATGATACCTGAAATTACTTTGTAGGAGATTGTGACTTCACTTCATGCTGATGGTGTGTACCGAATTCATTGTATACAAAGATTTTTTTAAAAAACATTTTTTTTAATTGAATGGTAACTAGGTACATTAATGCACTTCTAGGGTACAGTGTGGGGTTTTCACACATAATCCAAAACACTTCCATCAAACTAGTTAACATAGCCTTCATGTCATTTTCTTAGTTATTATTTTAAAACGTTCACATTCTACTCTTAGAAAGATTCACTTGTACCCTTGTAAGATAAACCTCAGAAGTGATCCCTCGAAACCTCCTCCCTCCACTCATCTCCCTTTCCCCTCTCCTTTCCCCCTCCCCATATTCTTA
>CAUYQV010107275.1:0-11322 GCA_963574575.1 Galagoides demidoff
TCCCAGCTACTTGGGAGGCAGAGGCAGGAGACTTGCTTGAGCCCAGGAGTTGGAGGTTGCTATGAGCTGTGATGCCATGGCACTCTACCCAGGGGGATAGCTTGAGGCTCCGTCTCAAAAAAAAAAAAAAAAAAAAAAGAAAATCCCTCACCTAATGTGCTATTAGAACTAAGTTGTGAAAGTTGAAGTAATCAGCTTTTAATTTAAATGACTAAAGTAAATATTACTTTAGGCAAAGAGTACACTTAACACACTTGTTACTCTAAAGAGTGGTACAGGTTGAAAATAAAATTAATTTTAAGAATTGTTTAACAAATGTCTGACTAATATTAATACAAACACGCAAACATGTAAGGGGAGCAACTCTAAACTTTCTGATATGTCAAAGGCAGCTAAATGCAAATCAGACGCCAGAGAGAGATCCCACTTCACACTCCCTGGAATGGCTAGAATAAAAAAAAATGAAAATAGCAAGTGTTGGAGGCGGAGAAATTGGAAACCTCATGTATTGCTGGTGGAAATGTAAAGGGTGCAGCCACTGTGGAAACAGCTGGGCAGTTCTTCAAAAGATTAAAACATAGAATTACCACATGACCCAACAATTCCGCTCCTCAGTATATACTGTTCCCAATAGGGCTAAAAGCACGTCCACATGAACTTTTGCACAAATATTTATAGAAGCATTATTCTAAATAGCCAAAAAGTAGAAACAGCCCAAGTGTCCATCAATTGATGAATGAAAAACAAAACATAAAATATCAGTACAATGGAATATCATTCGGCCATAAAAAGGAAGACATGCCCCAACACGGATGAGCCCTGAGAGCAGCAGCCTCAGTCAAAGCAGCCAGACACAAAAGGCTACGTTTCGTACCATTCCGTTTATATGAAATGCATAGAAAAGGCAAATCCACAGAAATAGAAAGCAGATTAGTAGTTTCCAGGAACTGGGGGAAGGAGAGAATTACGACTGACTGCTCCTGGGTATGAGGTTTCTTTTCGAGGTGATGGAAATGTTCCGGAATTAGATAGTGATGGTGGTCATGCTAGTCCATAAACATACTAAAAACTAACTTTTAGCAATCTACTAAATTGAATTGCATACTTTAAAATGGTGGATTTTGTGGTATTTGAATTATATCTTAACTTTTTTTTTTTTGAGACAGAATCTCACTATGTTGCCCTCGGTAGAGTGCTGTGATGTCATAACTCACAGCAACCTCAAACTCTTGGGCTCAAGCAATTCTCTTGCCTCACCCTCCTGAGTAGCTGGAACTATTGGAACCCGCCACAATGCCTGGCTATTTTTTGGTTGCAGTTGTCATTGTTGTTCATCCGGCCCAGGCCGGGCTCAAACCTGCCAGCTTTGATGTATGTGGCTGGCCCCCTACCCACTGAGCTACAGGCGCCGAGCCTATATCTCAACATTTAAAAAAAAGAAACAATTGTGGAACTCTAGAACTGTCAGGGTCCCTGGGAATTATGTGGTGGTCCAAACTTCCAAATTTTGCAGTTGAAAAACCTTGAGGGTATCATCTGAGAAATTACCTCTCACAAATTTGAAGTGGATTTCCTATTTCACTTAGAACACAGGGTTGAGAAGGACAGCTGGCATTAAAAATTCTTTGATTCCCAGAACAGGGTGATAGAGACCACGTCTAGATTCACCATTTAAATAAATAAATACTTGTTGAGGACCTACTATGTGCTGGGCACTTTTCTAGGAGCTGGGGGTGTGTCTGAATCTAAACAGACAAGGAGCTTGAACTCTACTATAAGTCCTTCCTAGTCAGCACATTTCAAAGCTGTGTTGTTGAACTAGTGCACATTCAGAAATCAAAGCCCGTTTTCATAGGGAATGGTTGAATGAACCGAGCATTTCCACCTTCAGAAAGAGAAGATTGAGAGAGAACATGATAACTGCCTTCAAAAGCTGTTTGGGAGAGTCGTTTCATTCTCCACTGCTCCCAAGAGCAGAGCTCGCGTGAAAGGGTAAACGTTACAGAGAAGTGTATTTGGGCTCCCATAAACGGAGGAAAGCCCACATTCTGTGTGCCTGCTCAGTAACAGGCATTCTGCTGGGTACTTTCACCCGTCTTATCTCATTCAGTCCTCACAATATCCCTATGAGGGGCACTGCTTAGCCCTATTTTTAAAGACGAGGAAATGGAGGCTTATTAAGGTTATATAACCACTCCAAGGTCACACTGCCTCTCAGTCAGACCTTGCCCTGGATGACGCTACACTCCTGTCACGTGCCCTGTGCTGTCTTTCCCACTTTAATCCTTTCCCAAATGTGCACATTTGTAGAGGGGAAGCTGGCATGGGCTCTACAGGTAGACTGCGACCCAAAGCTTCTTTCCAGAAAGACTTCATTTGACATTCTCTGAGGCACTTTCCCACTGTGCTAGCTCCTTTGGCTCACCAGCAGCTCTCGGAACACGGTGAAAAAGAGGTAACGTGAAACTGGCAGTAATCCAAGTGTGCAGATCACACGAGATGACACAGACACACCCGCGTTATTCAGCAAATACTTACTGAGAATCCGCTTTGTGTCAGGTACTGTGACACAGCCCCAGCTTGACCTTCATGGAGCTGATAGTTCTGTCTGACAGAGAGAGGGCACTCTGCAAGCTGCAACCCATTTCTCCTATATCCAATCCCCCATTTCCTCAATGTAGGGCAAGCTGCTGTCCTTATTTAATACTCATGTAGTCAATCATCCAGCAAAAGTTCACTGGGTGCCTTCTGTGTGCCAGGCACTTTCTAGATGCTGGAGAGAAAGCAGCAAACAAAGTGGACAAAAATCTCTGTGATTCTTGCTTTGGCAGTAACAATAAACAAATATAGATAAAATACATATTATGTTCAAAAGTGAAAAGTGCTATGGAGAAAAATAAAACTTGGGATTGGCAATAAGGAGACCCATGAATTTGGGAGGTTGAAGTTTTCAATGGGTGGCCAGAAGGATCTCACTGTGAGGGCAGCATCTCAGCATCAACTTCGAGGAGATGAGGGAGTGAGCCATGCAGATATCAGGGGAAAGAGCCCTTGAAGCCAAGGAAGAGCACGTGCCCAGGAGGGAGAATGTGCTTGGCACTTGAGGTGCAGCAAGGAGGACAGGAAGCAGGAAAGGAGGAGGTGGGAAAGTAATGGGGAGCCCTGACCACAGGGCATGTGAGCATTGTGAAGATGTGGATTCACTCTGGGTAAGATGGGGAACCACTGCAGATCTATCTGCTGTGTTGAGAATAGGCAGAAGGGGACTCATTTGGGAAGATATGCAGGCAGAATGGCCCTCCGAAAATGTCCACACCCTACCCCCTGGAACTTCTGAGTATATTACAGGCCACAACAAAAGGGGCTTTGCAGATTTAAATTTAGGTTATGGACCTTAAAATTAAAATAGGGAAACTGTCCTGGGTGGTTAAGAGGGACCCAATCTAAACACAGTCTTTAAAAGCAGAGAGTTTTCTCTGGCTGGAGTCAGAGAGATGCAGTAGGAAACCTCTGAGAGTCACAAAGTGTGAGAGGGACTTGATTTTCTCCTGCTAAAGGGGGCCACATGAGGACCGTGAGAAGGAACTGAATTCTTTTTTGTTGTTGCATTTTCAAAAACTTCTTTTTTTAAGACACAGTCTAGTTTTTTGCCTTGGGTAGAGTGCTGTGATGTCACAGCTCACAGCAACCTCAAACTCTTGGGCTCAAGTGATTCTCTTGCCTCAGCCTCCCCAATAGCTGGGACTATAGGCACCTGCCACAATGCCTGGCTATTTTTTTAGAGATAGGGGTCTTGCTCTTGCTCAGGCTGGTCTCAAACTTGTAAGCTCAGGCACCCTAGCCTCCCAGAATGCTAAGATTATAGGCTTGAGCCACCATAATCCTAGCCTGGCCCAACATTTTTAATTATTATGGGTGCAAAATAGTTGCATATCTGTATAGGGTACATGTGATGTTGTGATATGGGAATACAATAATCAAATTAGGGCAATTGGAGTATCCATCACTTCAGGCATTTATTATTTCTTTGTGTTAGGAACATTCCAATTCTACTCTTTTAGTTATTTTAAAGTATACCCTAACTTATTTTTTATCATAGCCACTTTGTTATGCTATCAGATATTCTTTCGATCTAACTATATTTTTGCACCCATTAACCATCCCCACTTTATCCCACCCTTCCCGCTACCTTCCCCAGCCTCTAGGAACCATCATTCTACCCTCTGTCCCTATGAGATCAATTGTTTTTCATATTTAGCTCCCCCATATGAGTGAGAACACGTGAGATTTGTCTTTCTGTGCTTGGCTTATTTCACTTAACATAACGTTCTCCAGTTCCATCCATGTTCTTGCAAAGGCAGGGTTTCGTTTTTTTTTGTGTGTGTGTGTGTGTGGTTACATGTGCCTAATATTTCATGGTGTATATATGTACCACAATATCTTTATTTATTCATCTGTTGATGGACACCTAGTTTGATTCCAAATTCTGGCTATTGTGAATAGTGCTGCAATAAACATGAGAGCGCAGGGATCTTTTTGAATATTGAGTTCCCTCCTTTGGGTATATACATAGCAGCAGGATTGCTCGATCATACGGTGGTTCTATTTTTTGTTTTATGAGGACCCTCCATACTGTTCTTCATAGTGGTTGCAATAATTTCAGTTCCCACCAACAAAGAGCAGATGAGGATTCCCTTTCCTCCACATCCTTGCCAGCATTCATTATTGCCTGTCTTTTTGATAAGAGCTGTTTTAATTAGAATGAGATGATATCTCATTGTAGTTTTGATTGCATTTCTGTGATGACTAATGATGTTGAGCATTTTTTCATATATCTGTTGGCTACTTGTATGTTTTCTTTTGAGGAATGTCTATTCAGACCCCTCGTCCATTTTTTAATTGGATTATTTGATATTTTCCTACTGAGTTATCTGAGCTCCTTGTATATCCTAGTTCTTAATCCTTTGTCAGATGAGTAGTTAGCAAATATTCTCTCCTATCTTTCTGTGCTTGGCTTATTTCACTTAACATAATGTTCTCCAGTTCCATCCATGTTGTTGTAAAGGCAGACTTTCGTTCTTTGGTTGATTGTTTCCTTTGCTGTGCAGGAGCTTTTTAGCTTGTTGTGATCCCATTTGTCCAGTTTTTCTTTGGTTGCCTGTGCTTTGGGGATATTACTCAAGAAATCATTGCCCGGAGCAGTGCTCTGAAGCATTTCCCCAATGTTTTCTTTTGGTAGGTTCACAGACCGGGGTCTTGGATTTAAGTCTTTAATCCATTTTTATTTGATTTTTGTATATATGGCAGGAAATAAGGGTCTAGTTTTATTCTTCTGCATATGGACATCCAGTTTTTCCTACACCATTTTTTGAAGAGACTGTCCACTCTTCATTGTATGTTCTTAACACCCTTGTTGAAGATAAGTTCACTATAGATATGTGGATTTGTGTCTGCATTCCTGGTCTATGTGTCTGTTTTGATGCCACTGCTATGCTATTTTGGTTACTACATCTCTATAGTATAATTTGAAGTCAGGTAATGTGATTCGTCCAGTTTTGTTCTATTTGTTCAGGAAGGCTTTAGCTATTCTGGGACTTCCGTGATTTCACATAAATTTTAGTATTATTTTTTCTATTTATTTGAAGAATATCATTGGTATTTTGATGGGGATTGCAGATGCAATGCAATCTGTAGATTGTTTTGAAGATTATGGACATTTTAGCAATATTGATTCTTCCAATCCATGAACATGGAATATCTTTCCATTTGGGGGGCTCTTCCTCAATTTCCTTCATCAGCGTTTTATAGTTTTCAATATAGAGATCTCTCATCTCTTTGGTTAAGTTTATTTCTAGGTATTTTATTTGTAGTGATTATAAATGGCATTACTTTCTTGATTTCTTTTTCTGGTTGTTTACTATTGCCATATAAAAATGCTACTTCTTTTTGTATGTTGATTTTGTATCCTGTACTAGGTTGAATGACAGTGGTGCAAGTGTGCATCCTTGTCTAGTTCCAGGTCTTGGAGGAAAGACTTTCAGTGTTTTCCCATTCAGTGCAAAACTAGATGAGGGTCTGTCATATATAGGTTTTATCATGTTGAGGTAAGTTGAGAAGGCACTGAATTCTGCCAACAATCTGAAGAACATTGGAAGTGGATTCTCCCCTGGAGACTCCTGATAAGAGTGCACCTTGCTTGCAGTGTGTGAGACTCTGAGCAGAAGTCCTATCTGAGCCCTCCTCACTTTTGATCTACAGAACTGTGAGATAATGAAGGGTATAGAAAACGAATAAAGAAGTTGTTATAGTAATTCAGATGAGAGATGATAGTGGTTTGGACTTTGGCCTTATTTTGAAGCTAGATTCCAGAGATTTCCCGATGGATAGAATGTAGGGTGCTAGAGAAAGAGAGGAGTTGAGGGTGCTGCCAAGGTTTTTGTCCTGAACAATGGGGTTGCCATTTACTGAGGTAAGACAAATAAAGGGAGGAGCATGGCTGGGTGGGAAAACCTGGAGTTTGGTTGCATCTACAAAGTTTGAAGTGCCTATCCAAGTGGAAATGCCTAAGAGGTAGTTGGATAGATAGATACATTTAGGTATGAGGGGAGAGGTCTGGACCAGACAAATAAATTTTAGAATCCATGTAGATGATTTTTAAAGCCATGAGACTAGATTGCTGTGGTAAGCATAATTCTAACATAAAGCCTAATGATATTGCCCTTTGACAATCCTCTCCCCTCAACTGGGGTGAAACCTGTGAATAGGATGAGATATCAGTCCTGTGTTATAGTATATGGCAAAGGGATTTTGCAAGTGTAATTAAGGTTATTACCTTAGTTCCCTCAGGTATAACAAAATACCACTGACTAGGTAGCTTAAATAACAGAAATTTATTTTCTAACAATTCCAGAGGATGGAAGTCTGGGATCAAGGTGCCAGCATATGGTCAGGTTCTAATGAGGGCTCTCTTTCTGGCATACAGATGGTTGCCTTATGACTGTGTCCTCACACAGTGGAAAGAGAAAAAGAGAAGAAACTCTCTGGAGTCTCCTCTTATAAGGGCCCCAATCCCATGCCAAAGGCCCCATCCTCACAACCTCATCTAACTGTAATTTCCTCCCAAAGGCCTCATCTCTAATACTACCTACCTACCTACTACTTTGGGGATGAGGGCTTTAATGTATGAAACATTTAGTTCATGTGTTACTAATCAGTTGACATTGAGTCAAAGAAAGGAGATAATCCAAATTGACCAGACTTAATTCCATGAGTCCTTTAAATCTGGTCCTAGAGAGCAGAGATGAAAGAAGAGAGAAATTTGAAGCAAGAGGGATTGCGCGCACAAGAAATTCTCCATCACTGGCTTTGAAGCTGGAAGATAAAGGCCATGTAGCAAGGAATACATGATAGCTAGCAGAAAACCTTAGTCCTACAACCTCATGGAATTGAATATGAACAACACCCTTAATATCTTGAAAGCACATTCCTCTCCAGAGCTTCCAGATGAGAACTCAGCCTAGTTCTCATCTAGGAATGTGCTTTTTAGATATTAAGCAGATTCTGACAACTTGAGCAGAGGGACCATTCACAACATACCTGGACTTGTGGCAAAAATCAGTGTCATCTAAGTCACTATATGGAGAGCAAATGTAGACAGAGATGAGGAGAGACACTGAGCATCCTAATGTTTTTTGTTTTGTTTTGTTTTTTTGAGACAGAGCCTCAAGCTGTCACCCTCGGTAGAGTACCATGACCTCACAGCTCACAGCAACCTCCAACTCCTGGCCTTAAGTGATTCTCTTGCTTCAGCCTCCCAAGTAGCTGGAACTACAGGCACCCAACACAATGATCAGCTATTTGTTGGCTGTAGTTGTCATTGTTTGGCAGGCTGGGCTGGATTCAAACCCACCAGCTTTGGTGTATGTGGCTGATGCCTTAGCTGCTTGAGCTACAGGAGTCAAACCTGAGCATCCTAATGATTAAAGCCAGGGAGAAGAGAAGGAACCAGAAAAAGGAGACAGGAAGGAGTGGATGGGGTGGGAGGAGGAAAGCCCAGAGACACTGGGTGCTGGAGGTGTTACTAGAAACAAAAAGTAATTGTTTATGTCAAAGATTGCTGATAGGTCAAGTTGGATGTTGGCATTTTGTGGATAAGAAAACAAAAACTCCAAGGGGACAAATGACTTGTCCAAGGTAACATAAATGGAACTTTGTGGAATCTGATCTTCTGGATTCTGATTTTGTTTTCTTTCATTCACACCATACTGTCTTCACTAACATAATTTAAAATTTTTAATAAATTGAATTGAGTTGAGAAACAAGATATTTTGGTTTGGGTTGATTAATTGGTTTGCCAAGACAAATACATAAGAGTTTACTATAGCTTTAAAACATTACAATTATCTGACCATGGGTTTTCCTAGGTACTCTTTTCTCAGGTCTGAAAAGAGTTATGTAGATTTATAAAGATTTTACCTATATCTTTACACAGATTTGCATCTTTCTCTGCAACCAATTGTTGGAGCAGGGTCTTGATATTATAAAGTGAACAAATGTCTTCCTATGCCAACAAGCGAGTTAGATGCTCACCAATCCTCTTTTTTTTTCCTCTTGGCACACAAGTAAATTATATTTCTAGCATTCCTTGTAATTAGTCTGTGGGTTGTCCAGGGGAGTATGGGATAGAGAAAAGCCCCCCATATCCAGCCTTGGCCAAGCAGTACAGGCTATCATTACCTGTCAATCAGCTGCAAGAGAGAATCCAGATGGGCCTAGGTGACAGCCTAGCAACAAGATAAACACAGCCTACATCCTGACTCATTGCTTGGAGAGGACCCCCATGTCTAGCCTGAGACTATGGCATGCATGAAAAGTAAACTTTTAATATGTTGAGCCATTGGATTTTGAGGTGTCTATCATAGTAGCCCATATCAATGACCCCAACTAATACAGGTTCCTCTTGTAGGGTGTTTTCTTTCTTTCTTTCTTTTTTTTTTTTTTTTTGAGACAGAGCCTCAAGCTGTCACCCTGGGTAGAGTGCTATGGCTTCACTGCTCACAGCAACCTCCAACTCCTGGGTTCAAGTGAGTCTCCTGCCTCAGCCTCCCAAGTAGCTAGGACCACAGGCACCTGCCACAACGCCCAGCTATTTTTTGGTTGCAGCCATTATTGTTGTTTGGCGGGTCCGGGCTGGATTTGAACCCGCCACCTTAGGTGTATGTGGCTGGCACCTTAGCCGCTTGAGCCACAGGTGCAGAGCCTTGTAGTGTGTTTTCAATAACCTCCTTCCTTTATCTTCTTATATGTCCAACAAAGTATGAACCAGAAAGACAAGCTATAAGCCCAGAAGATTATGACTTAATCAGTTTTTTCAAATGCTAAGATTTAGGCTTCTTGGCAGTAGAGCTTGCATTTAGATCGGAGTTGACTAGAAAGTGCACAGTCAATAGGTAGTAAGGTCAAAAGAGGAGAAAAGATTGGAGTGATTAAAGTTAGAAGTATTTCCAATTATTTGTATGTCCAGAAGTTGTCAGAAGATAACTCAACATAGAATGGAGTAAATTACTACAATACCTATTTACTGAGGGTCAGAGTCTGAACTAGGCAGTGCGGGGGTGGGGTGGGAGTGGGGGTGTGGGGAGAGGTTGTATTGATATACAAAAGCAAGTAAGACACCTCTGCTCTTCCCACAATTGTGCTGATACAGACACATATTCAGAAATACTAAATTCAAGTGAACCCATAGGTGCTTAATAGGAAAATAGAAATAACAACAAAATAGAATGAAAAAAACAGAAGGGAAAGAAAAATTCCAAATGGCCTTGGTTGGTGAGTTATCCCAGGGAAGTGGCACACACCTATAGTCTCAGCTCCTTGAGAGGCTGAGGTGGGAAAATCACTCAAACTACAAGTTCCAGGGCAGCCTGGGCAGCATACTGAAAACCTGTCTTTAAAAAAAAAAAGAAAGAAAGAAAGAAAAGTTGGTGAGCCCAACTAGCCCAACAATGAGGTCTAGAAAAAGTATGGAGAAGGTGAGATTTGAGCAGAACTTTAAAACCATGTAGGACTTCGAAGGTGGCATGGGGCAAAGAGGTAAGAGAATCACAACACAAGTTCCCGGAAAGGAAGTCATTTAGAAGAACATACATTTGAGGACAAATGAAGGCACATACACAGGTCTGAGTGTGGGGAGGGTGGAGGTTAGGGGGAAAAATGGAAGGAAAAGACAGGCCAACAATTTATCAGCGGCTCCTCCTCTTTTTCCTTCTTCTCCTCTACAAGCACAGATAACAAGAAACTCTTCAATGCCCCGCAGAAGAATAATTTCAAGCTGTTCGGTGTGGTTACAGACCTTCCAGAAATCCTTAGCTGTAAGGGGCCTGCTGTGAACTCAGACAGAAGATGAACTTTTAAAGAATCAAAGCCTGAGAGGAAAAGACAAGGAAGGGTGCAGGCATCCCAAGCATTTCCCAATTGGCTGCACCGCCAAAACAATGCAAAGGCTCACAGATCATGGAAGGTGAGAGGACTGCTGGGTAAACCAGAGGTGGGTCAGTCCCATTTTCTTCCATAACATTTTTAGAACAAAGGGCCACAGTTGGTAATGTTTTCTTTTTAAGTCTGAGTATGCTTAACATAAAATCTATTGACGTGATTAACTATAAGGTTCTGGCTCTCCATCTTCCGAGTATATGGTAGGCTTGTACCTCTGTGCCTTCTTTGAATTTGGAGAGGCTATAAGACTTACTTTGGCCAATGAAAGTGTACAGGTGAAACATCTAAATCGTCTTTTTCCCCCATAGCCTTAGGCTTCATCAGATAAGAACAAAGAAAGTAATAACTGACAACATGTTCTTCATTAAGTTATGTTAAACCGGGTTATATTGAAAGGGTTATGCTTAAAGGTGTGTGTTGTGTGGATTATCAGATTACCAGGGAGGAGCTACTTATAGGGTGCATGGTCATAAGATGTTTAAATGGATTAATGAAGTCATCGATGTCCAATGAGCATGTGCAGAGGGATTGTAATGAATATTAATGAGGTCATTGCTGTATAGTGCGCATGCACAAGATTCCCTATATAAACCAACAGCAAATAAAGAAAGATCGCCATTTTGCCTGGGTGAGCAGATGGTCACCTTTATTTAAAACACGATTTCAATAAGTGTGCTTATTTTTCGCGACATGGCTTTTCTGTGAGACCCTTCAGTGAAAACAAACCAGGCCCAGAAAGCCAAATTCTGCCTTATGTGAGTGGGATCTGCAGAATGCAAACTCAGACAGAGAGAACAGAAGGGCAGTCACAGGAGCCAGGCTGGAGGG
>CAUYQV010107277.1:0-12365 GCA_963574575.1 Galagoides demidoff
TGTTTCTTTGATCTCAGTGCTTAAAATTGGTCTTTTCAGGAGATCTATTTCTTCCTGGCTAAATCTAGAGAAAGGATGTGTTTTTAAATATTGATCCATTTCCTTCACATTGTCAAATTTCTGGGCATAGAGTTTCTTGTAGTATTCAGAGATAATCTCTTGTATCTCTGTGGCATCGGTTGTTACTTCCCCTTTATTAGTTCTGATTGAGTTTACTAGAGATTTTCCTTTTTATTTCTAGTTAGTCTAGCCAAAGGTTTATCTATTTTATCTATTTTTTCAAAAAAACAACTCCTTGTTTCATTAATTTTCTGAATGATTCTTTTATTTTCAATTTCATTAATCTCTGATTCAATTTTGGATATTTCTTTTCTTCTGCTGGGTTTAGGTTTAGATTATTCTTCTTTCTCAATTCCATAAGATGGCTAGTGAGTTTGCTGATATGCTCTCTTTCTGTTTTTCTAATGTAGGCTTCTATAGCGATAAGTTTTCCTCTTAGGACTGTTTTTGCTATATCCCACAGGTTTTGGTAGCTTGTATCTTCATTGCTGTTATGCTCAAGGAAGTTAATGATTTCCTCTTTTATTTCTTCCTGCACCCTACTGTCATTCAGCATAAGACTGTTTAATTTCCATGCCATTGTGTGGGGTTGAATGTTTTTGTTGAGTTGAGTTCCATCTTTAGTGCCCTGTGGTCTGAGAAGATACAAGGTAAAATTTCAATTCTTTTGATTCTGTTGAGGTTTGTTTTGTGTCCTAGGATATGATCAATTTTGGAGAATGTTCTATGGGGTGATGAGAAGAATGTATATTCTTTATTTTGGGATGAAGTGCTCTATATGTGTCTATTAAGCACAGTTGCTCTAGGGTCTCATTTAAGTCCCTTATATCTTTGTTTAATTTTTGTTTAGAGGATCTGTCCAGCTCTGTAAGGGGAATATTAAAGTCCTCTGTTATTATGGTATTATAGAATATCACATTGCTCAGATTGAGTAATGTCTGTTTCAAGAATCTGGGAGCATTTAAATTGGGTACATAAATATTTAGAATTGAAATGTCTTCTTGTTGTATTTTTCCCTTGACTAATATAAAGTGACCATCTTTGTCTTTTTGACTTTAGTTGCTTTAAATCCACATGTATCTGAAAACAAGATTGCAACTCCTCTTTTCTTCTGAATTCCATTTGCCTGAAAAATTGTCTTCCAACTCTTAACTCTGAGTTTTAATTTGACTTTTGAGGCTAGATGTGTTTCCTGCAGACAACAAATGGATGGCTTGTGTTTTGTAATCCAATCAGTGAGTCTATGCCTTTTCAGTGGGGAATTCAAGCTATTAACATTTATTGAGATAATTGATAAGTGTGGTAGTGTTCTATTCATCTTATTTTGTGAAAGTCCATTGCTAAGTTTTATCTTTTGTATCATTGTGGATGCAAGGTTCTGTCCTTTAATTTCTGGTTGCTTACTTTGCTGGTGGTCCATTTTGGTGGTCAGTGTGTAGAACAGGTTGAAGTATTTCCTGTAGAGCTGGTCTTATTGTGGCAAATTTCCTAAATGTTTGCATATCAGTAAAAGATTTTATTTCTCCATCAATTTTAAAGTTTAGCTTAGCAGGATATAGAATTTTAGGCTGGAAATTGTTTTGTTTATGTAGATTAAAGGTAGATGACCATTATCTTCTGACTTGAAAGTTTCATTAGAGAAGTCTGCAGTCACCCTGATGGATTTGCCCCTGTAGGTCAATTGGTGCTTAGCCCTGGCAGCTTGCAGAATCTTTTCTTTTGTCTTGACTCTTTACAGGCTCATCACAATGTGTCTTGGAGAAGCTCTATTTCAGTTTAGGTAATCTGGGGTCTGATATCCCTCTGAAAGGAGTGTGTCAGAATCTTTGGTGATATTTGGGAAGTTTTCATTTATAATATTCTCTAGTATGGCTTCCATTCCTCTGGGGCATTCTTCTTCCCCTTCTGGGATACCTATAACTCATATGTTTGAATGCTTCATAAAGTCCCCTAATTCTGTCAGTGAACATTCTGCTTTCTTTCTCTTTTTTTTTCCTGCATCTTTAACTATCTGAGTTATCTCAAGAGCTTTGTCCTCTACCTGTGAGATTCTTTCTTCTGCATGGTCTAATCTGTTGTTGATACTTTTATTGCATCTTTAAGTTTCCTAATTGACTTCCTTTAATTCCTTCAGCACTGCCATATCCTTTCTATATTCTTCATATCATTCACCTCTTATTTGATTCTGTTTTTGTATTTCCTTTTGGTTATTTTCTACTTTCTCAGAAATTTCCTTCATTGTTTTCTTCATCTGTATTTTAAATTCCCCTTCTGTCATTTCTAAAATTTTTTAATAAGTGGAATCCTCTGCAGTCGCTACCTCACAGTCCCTTGAGGGGTTGCTCTGGACTGGTTTTTCATGTTGCTAGGATTTTTCTGCTGATTCTTCCTCATGAGTGTTTTCTTTATTTATTTCCTTGCCCTAGTTTTCCTTTTACTTCCTCTTGCTCTTTAAGTTACCATGCCTCTGGCCTAAGGTTTTGATGAGTCCTATTGGTACAGGACTAAAAGAATGCAAAGAATGAAGAGCAAGAAGGGAAAAAAGATTTAGAGAAAGGAAAAAAGAGATTGGAGAGGGGGTCAGTAAAAGGGAATATTGACAAAAAGAAGAGAGGTGCTGAAAGAGGGAGATAGGAGTAATAAAAGTGTACAGTATGGTACTTTGACCCACACCTTAAAAACCACCTCTAGGGGTGCTGGTTTGGGTGGTTCCCTTGAGGTCTGCAGCTCTTTGCCAACCTGAGAGGACATGGTACTCCGTCTCCACTAAATAGAGAGGAAAGACAAATATACTATAAATCAAATGAAAACAAACAAGCCAAAAACCTTATGGGATAAAATTGGGGGAAAAAACAAATAACAGAGGCAGAAACACTAGCAAAAATAAAGTTCTTATTATTAAAGATGGCAAAAATGGAAAATTATATTTACACTAGAAAAATGAAGAAAGAAAAATCTATGGGGGAAAAGTTGAAATTAAAAAAAAAAAAACAACAAAAACAAATCCAAAAACAAAGCAGTGTATATAACTTGCTGAATACTGTCTGGGCAACAAAGCAGTGTATATATCTTGCTGAATACTGTCTGGACAACAGGTGATCTTCCAGGGTATGAGATGCTAATTACAATGTTGATACAGCTATATGAGATGGAGATTGGAGGCTTCTGCTGACTACTTTGCCATCAAATCCCACAAGGTTGAGAGCATGAATCTTTCCTCAGCATGTTTAATAGACATTTTAAACTGTTAACCTTGACTAAGTAGAAGCTTTCCCAGGAATGCACTTGTCACTGGGATCTGTCCTGAAATGGCTGCCTGCTGAGCTGGTGCACCAAAACCAGCCTCATTCTATGTCCCCGAGGGCTAAGGCTGCAAGGCAACCCTCCCACTGCCAAACACTGAAAGTTCTGCTCTTCCCCAGCATCTCAGTCCTGGCCTTTGGCTCTGTACACTGTCACTAGATCACTCACCTAAGGTCTCCCAGCCCAGCCATGTTCTGTGACCCTGAGGGCAGAGCCTGCAGGGGCAGTTCTCCTACAATGGCTGTACGTGGCCCACAGCCAAACAATGTTAGCTCCTTTCTGGCCCAGCATCTCAGGCCCATGCCCTAAACAATCTTGAAAGTCACCTGCACTCTCACCCACGTTCTCCCAAAGGAATTCAACAGAGTGCCCAAGTCCAAACAAACAAAACAACCCACAGGGAAGGCAATCTTGCTGCTGTTGTAGTTACAGCAGCAGCAGCCTGTTCACAATGACTTGCCTCTTCTCCACTGCTTTTGTCCTCCTCCTGGGGTCCAGAAGTCTCTTGCTGTCTCCCTGGTCCCCAAAGGGATGTTTCTGGGTGGAGCTCACAAGGAGGAGATGCCTGGAGTCTTCTCTCCCCAATTCCACTGCTCCTGGTTGTAAAGAAGCTGTTACTTGGCTGCCATCTTGCTCCCCTTGCCCCATTTTTTTTTTAAACAAAAGTACCTTCCCAAGTTACTTACCCAAACCAGTAAGTCTCAACCAAGGTTATCACTTAAGCACGTACATGTGAGGCTCTCCATAGACATACAAAGAAGTCCTTACAAGATTTAGAACCTCCCCAAAGGCAGATCAAAGAAAGAGATGTTTTGCTTGCTACAAATGGGGTAAAACCTAAATCTATCTGGTCATATTCTCTCAGGTCTCAGCATTTCAGCTGACTATCCATCTACACACAAAGGCTCCAAATCCCCGTGTGTTCCCACAGATAGAAGAAGAAAGGAAACTGAAATCTGTCCATAGATAGGAAAAAGCACAATGACAAATACCTCAAAAATGTAAAACTGACACAAATAGTAAACCCAGAGGGACTGATTCCCTGACTGTGAATCAATCCCAGGTGTGAGAATGAAAACATGGATTGCAAGGTAGAGCAGTCTTCTTTGTGAATTTCATAGGGGATCCAAAGCAGTACATTTTGGTGTATAACGGATTTTTAAATTTCTTTAAATTAGATATTTTCTCTTCAATTTTGTCAAGAGAACGTGTCAGGCTAGCCATGATACTATTATGTGTTCTTTAAAAAATATGACCTTCCTTTAAATGCAAATTAGGCAATTGTTTATTGTGAGACCTCTCCAAAATCTTAAATTTAGAAGTCTTTGTAACTTAAATAATCCATCTTTTGCTACTAATGATTACTATTTCCAATGATATACTTATTCCAGTGGTGACTGAATCAAATAGGCTCTATATTGAAAGTCCAGGAGTTAATTTTCTAGATTTATAATCAATTTTTACCAAGAAAGGGATATTTCTTCTAGGGAAGGGTAATATAGAAGAGGCAATTCCAAAGTTCCCCTAATCCCAAAGAAAATTCACTCCCAAGGATAGGCTAGGATAGCAAAATACTGTTGTCGCCACAGATGATTAAGGATTGTGCTTGTGCATACAGTACCTCTGGTAACACATTAATTTGTGGGGGCTGCCAATCCCAGACCTGTTCATCAGTGACCTTGGGTAAGCCCATCTTAGGACTAGACTTTCCTAGCACTAACCAGAAACAAGAATTGAGATGACAAAAGCTTCTTATGGATGGGACTTAAACAAAATCTCCCAAGAGCTTGATACCTTCAGAACAAATAATGTGCTGTTTAAAATTTTATGTGTCTCAGACTTCCAGCCATTTTCAGACTGACCATCTGATGTGACCTGAAAGTCATGTCCCACAGATGGCAGAGAACCCCTACTGGATCACAAGACTGGCTCTCAAGGACATAAAATAAAATGAGACTGGAACCTCATACAATTTTTACTTTGGGCACCCAGAGCAAAGTTTATAAGCTGGTTTGATTATAACCACAAAATTGACCAGGCTACAGGGCTGACTTGAACAATGGGCTTATAGGGATATTTTGCCTATGTCTTTCTACACTATGGCATCCCTCTTTATGACAGAATAATACAGAAAGATGAAGACAAAGACAATATTTCTGGGAGGAAAAGGATAAAAATATGAATGTTCATACAAAAAATTTTAGTGGAGTAGCTATATGCAAGACTAGTCACACAAATCCTTTTCCCCCATTAATCAAAATTTTGCAGAGGAAAAAGAGATAAACAGTGATTTTTACTGTCTGCTCAACCAGATTCCATGGAAAGAGAGGCTGGGAGCCAGCATGGTAAAAAATTCTTTCTTTTCTGCTGGTGTGTTAGGTCCTGAGTTGGCTTTACTGGGGCTTCCGGAAGAGTGGAGCTTTGGTATCCTGCTCACAGTGCCAAAACTATGGGGATCAAGGGAAAGCTTCTTCCTTTGCCCTCTAAAGGTTTACTGAAAAATCAACCGATAGAAGGCAAATTAATGGAGAAAAGTATATAGATTTTTTAACATGCACATAGGGACAGAACTACAGAGTTATTATCCTCAAGTCCCTTAATGGAGTATAGAAGCTTCTCTAACCTCTTGAGGTTACAGAAAGAATTGGGGAAGCATGGCCAAAATGGGTTATGATGGTAAATCAGGTTACAGTGGCAAGATAAGTTATGGGAGCCTGGGTGTGGTGGTGCATGCCTGCGGTCTCAGCTACTCCAGAGGCTGAGACAAGAGGACTGCTTGAGCCCAAGAGTTTGAGGTTGCTGTGAGCTGTGATGACATCATAGCATTTTATCTAGGGTGACAGAGTGAGATGCAGTCTAAAAATAAAAAACAATAGGCTAGGCGCCTGTAGCTCAAATGGCTAAGGCACCAGCTACTTAACACCAGAGCTGGTGGGTTCAAATCCAGCCTGGGCCTGCCAAACAGCAATGACAACTACAACCAAAAATATAGCTGGGCATTGTTGTGGGGTCCTGTAGTCCCAGCTACTTGGGAGGCTGAGGCAAGAGAATCACTTAAGCCCAGGAGTTGGAGGTTGCTGTGAGCTGTGATGCCATAGCACTCTACCCAGGGCAATAGCTTGAAGCTCTGTCTCAAAAAAAAAAAAAAGACAAATTATGGGAGCCGCAACCAGAAAGGTGGTCTTGTTATGTAAATGAAGTCTTACAGGTAGCGGCCCTTAAAGAGAATAGACGGTAAATGTTTCTTTTAGACCTTTAAAAGCATTTGATCCCAGTTACTTTTTCCTAGATTTGACAGTTTGACAAGATAAGTCCCTCAGATAAAGCTAGAGTACATCCATGTAGATTTTTAGACAGCTTTGCTGGGCTACTTCTCCTTGCTGGCTTTCTGTACAGCCATTACAAAATAAGGCAAAAAATAAGGGTAAAATATTTTGATTTTCTTCCTTATACTTTTATTTGCTTGTAGTTTACTTTGTTTATTTTCTTTCATTTTGCCTCAAAATAGGTAAAGAATCTAAGATTACATAAGTGGGCTCAAGAGAGAATAAGTAATTTGTTCAGATGTACGTGACTGGAAAGACTGGAAATCAGGTCTTTCTGATGCTGAAGCTCAGATTATTTCAGTTATTGCTCTACTTCAAGTAGAAAAAACATGAGAAAATTTATAGAATATAGTAAAGGAAGTGTGAATTGCCATTCTTATATTGAGTATTAGAGGTTAAGTGACTGGCCTAGAGGCATACAACTAGCAAGGAGGAGAGCCAGAAATATAACTCAATTTCCTGAGTCCCCTTTAATACATCATCATAATAGATGTACTTTCCTAAAATAGAGAGAGATAAATAATCAAGTATTATAGTAATTATCTTTAAAAATTAAGTTAATGATTTTGGTAAGCCAATTATTTGCCATTGTCAGAGTATCCCTTTTCTGGCAGGCACTTTACCTATATCCTTTTGAAGTCTCACAAAATCCCTGAAAATGGATAAAGTTATCTCACTTATAAATGAGGAAATTGAGGTTCAGAAAGATTAAGTGGCATACAACCAGTAAGTATTAGAACTTGAACTAGAGCCAACATCTCTCTGGTTCTATATCCACACTACATGTATTAAGACCCCATTTTGCCTCCTGGATTTATTTCTCAGCTGTAAAACCTCATTGCTGATGGGAGGGAATGACAGACAATAGGACTTAGGATAACACAAATTTTCTTTCCTAGAGGAAGAGATAGTTCACACATTAATTTCAGACAAATATTTTAAATGCAAAATAACATTTATTTCTTATTATGAGATTAATGATGTTTCTTATCTTAGTTTTCTCTATGCACTCATATAGTAAATTAGTTCTAGTTAGTAGGGACTATGATAGCAATTAGCATATGCTTGCCACATAGTAGGCATGCAATAAGTAGTTGTGAACCAAATAGATGAATCGATACCTTTTAGATCAATGTTTGAACTTAGACTATTGGAAGCTGAAGGTATTGACAAAAATTAAAGAAAAAAATAGAGTGATTTTTGATATTTTACAAACAAAATATCCTGGGTGAATATGATGCAAACATAAATGAACTGAGAACGGGACAAGCTTGTTTAAAACCTCATTTGGATGTGTCTATCTCTTTAGGCAATGTGATAAAGCAAATAGGGCATGGGTTTTGGAATTATAAAGATAAGACTTGAAATACCCAATTCTACCACTTGATGGTGCTTCTCTAAGCTTGTTTTCTTCATCTTTAAAATGGAGGTACTGATTCTAATTATCCAATAGGGTTATGAGAGTTTATATAATGTTAATCATTCAATAGGGTTGTGAGGATTTATATAATACATTTACTATAGTAGAAGCTCTCTTAACTAACTCACTGGATTAATTGGTGCCTTCTGTTCCATGATACATATAGCTTTATATATGTTTAAAGATTCTCTCTGAACATATAGTTAACTCAGGTGCTATATAAGAAAGCAATTTTATAAATATGTAAGGATGGAATATTAGTGCTAGTGTTGTAAATATATTAGGAAGAAGTTAAAATAATTTAATTAAAATTGGAAATGTGATCCTAAGCTATAATGCTCTTAACTTTTCATCTTACTAATTTTGTTATTACCAATAATGTGCCACTCTGAGAATAGCAGGTATTATGAGAAATGATAGTGAACTTTTTGTAGCTGACTAAAAATTGTAAATGTTTTAAAGTTTCCTGTAAAAGACTACAAACCTTTATCTTAGTCCACATTTATCAATATTGTAGGGGTCTTTGATTTTGCTTTTTTTAGATGGGGTCTCACTATCTCCCAGTGCTAGAATATAGTGGCATGATAATAGCTCACTGTTGCCTCAAACTCCTGGGCTTAGCCAATGCTCCTATCTCAGCCTCCTGGGTAGTTGGGGCTGCAACTACAGGTATAAATCACTATGCCAGGCTAATTTTTTTTCACTGTTTTAGAGGCTATTTTTCTTTTTTTATTTACTCAGAGGTAAGGTCTCATTATATTTTCTAGGCTGGTCTTGAACTCCTGGACTCAGCAAACATCTCACCTTGGCCTCTCCAAGTGTTGAGATTATACTTGTAAGTCAGTGTGCCCAGTGGGGGTCTTTGATTTGAATCACAGCATCACACATATTGCAGAGTTAGATGAAGAATAATATGACTTAATAAAGGAGGTGGATAATTTTTTTCTATTCTCTGATGAGACTCATTCTTTTATTTCAATTTCATATGAACTATGTGTAGTTTAGGATTCAGTTTCATGAAAGTGACTTTCCTTGTTTACTTTTTAATATTAATTCCTAGATCCTAATTTAATAAGGCCCTAAGAAAGAGGAATTTTCCTTCCTTTGGATTCACATTTGCCAGTTTGGGACTAATTTTAGGTTGTGTTGCATTGATTTGATCTTTCCTATTTCTGGGATATTTTATGCTGTAATTGGATACATGTATCTTTAATTGATTGATTTTCTTCAGTTAAGGAGCTTAATAGATAATTGAGGTATTGTATACATTTTAAATTGAAATCTAAAGTGGTTATGTTCTGAGACAATGAGTGTTGTTGAAACTAACTACTGAACCAGACTTTGATTCCAGAGGTCAAATTGCTTTGAGGGGTGGGAGGGCTGGTAAGTTATCATTTGTATATCCTTACTATCAAGGTGCTTTCCATATGTTAAACTTGTTCTTAGCAAACTTTACATTAAAGTCTGTGTAACCCTGGTGAAATATAATAAATAAAGTTTTCTTCGATATCTAATTTTAATACCATTTCACATTTAGATTATCAAAAGTTGCCAACTCATCCTTGAAAACAGTGTCTGTTCAAAACTGTGTGAATCAGCTTTCTTGGTATTAAGAGTGACAGAAACATTCTTATCCTGTCAGTATCTGCTCTGAACAATGTGTATTTTTAAAGTTTAGAAGTTTTGATCAATTAGTTTTCAAAAACAAGATTAAGTATTATCAAGAGGACACGTAGTTTCCTTTTGTTTCTCTCCTGGTAAGCTAAATGTTTTTATATTGCTGATTTAAAATTCTTAAGCTCTTTATCTTCTTAAGGATCAATCTATTTTCTTTAAAAAAAATGGTAATTGGGTAAAATCTCTTTACTTTTCAGTCCTAGCTTTCCTGAATTTTTCTGTTTTACCTACCCCTGCTTTATTCCATTTAAATAAAAGACAGTGGTTTACTGAGGAAACACTAGTTTTTCAGTTTTTTTCTTCCTTCTATCCTTTATTGTTTTTTCACACTTTTTAATTATCTGATTATGATCTGAGTGGCCAGAAGAAGTCTCTGGTCCTTAGGTATTTCAGTTCTAAAATGGATATGCTGTTTAATATTGTTAGCCACCTTGAATATTATGAATATTTAGTGCAAAAGACAAGAAAAAGGCTAGGAAATATAATTTTAAAATATTTATATGGAATTTCTAAAAATTAAATTTGTCATTTGAATACTGCAGAGTTTTTAAAATGATAAATTGAGGCTTAAAAATCCATCCATTTTCTTTTTTATTTTATTTATTATTATATTTTATTTTTTGCAGTTTTTGGCCACAGCAGGGTTTGAACCCGCCACCTCTGGCATATGGGGCTGGTGCCCTACTCCTTTGAGCCACAGGTGCTTGCCCTACTCCTTGGAGCCACAGGTGCTGCCACCCTTTTCTCTTAATATTTGTTTTCTGAACCTAAGAAAAGTGTTTCTGATGAAAAGTAAAGCAATCCTTGAATGGATCAGGGAATCACCACATTTCTTAATTCTTGAAATTTATCTTTGCCTTGTAAGTTTTAATTACTTATTTTGAAAAAGTTTAAGTAGTTACTCAAAATTTATTTTTTTAGATAGAGAGAGAATTTCACTCTGTCACCTTGGCTAGAGTGCAGTGGCACAATCATTGCTCACTTTAGCCTCGAACTCCTGGGTTCAAGTGATCCTCCCACCTTATCCTCCTTCATAGCTGGGACTACAGGCATGTACCATCATGTCCAACTCATTTATTTTATTTTATTTTAAATAAAGACTGGTTCTCAATATGCTGCCCAGGTTGGTCTTAAACTCCTGGACTCAAGCATTGCTCCTGCCTCAGCCTTCCAAAGTGCTAGAATTATAAGCTTAAGCCACTGTCCTGGGCCACTTATATGGAATTTAAATAAAGAAAGGTACTTATGTCAAGTTGTTTAAATTGAATATTGCTTTATTTGAAATACCTTTATCACATCCTTATTCATATTCCAGTTGTGTATATATTTCCTAATTTTGAACATTTTTTCTTACAAGGTTATAAGCAAGTTTTTATCAGGCACAAGGTAATACTGGGTGAACAAACATCTGACTAGACTTGTGAGTAGAACCTCTCATTTTCTCCACGTTAGCTTTCAAGGATCTTGGGAATATAACTTTAATTATTTGTTATTTTTGAATTGGATTTTAAAATTTAAACTTGACATCCATACAGAAAGCATGAGCAAAAGAAAATTGAGGCTCCTACTTCTCTGTAATGTATGCCTTAGTAATCAAAAGGTGACGGTATTAGGTGAAAGGTTCCTTTTCTGTAATTCCTCTGTGAGGAATCAGTATGGCCATGTAGCAGAATTAGAATAGACTTAAGGGTGCAAATAAATCTGGATGGATAAATCAGTACAGTTTTTGGGCTGCCTTAGGGGAAGCTATCTTTTCCCAGACTGGCTATATAAGCCAAAGATAAAGCCAATTACCATTGGTGAATTTGACTTGCTCAAACTAAAACTTAATGACCACTCTTTCAAATTGATTTAGCAGAGCCTTGTTTAGAGAACCTTGTTTTGGCACATGAGAGGAATAAATGACAACTGCCCACAAAGAACTTACTTTCAATTATTTATTTACACAAAAAGAACATTAAAGATGGCAGCAAACAGATGAAGTCTTTTCTTTTTTCATCTACACACACACACACATAAGTTTTCCTGGTAGGTTGCACTGCAAGAACCCACTAGAAAGGTAACTTTATGTTGTTCTCTTTCTTTCTAGACTGTCAGACTTTATCTTTTTTTTAGAGCCTCCTTACTGACTCCTAAATAATATGTATATTTGTCCTTTTTTAATATATAAAGTATACATGTCTTTTGGGATATATGTTGAATATTTTACATGTATGTTTATATGTAAATATTTTATATATAGTTTTAATATATGTGATCATATCACATAGACACACACATATAGTCACAACAAAATTATATTAATGTTATAGCAAATAACAAAAACTCCTTAATATCAAATAGCCATTTAATTTTTTATTTTATAATCCACAGACTTTATTCAAGGCTTCACTCACTATCCCAATAACAATATTTATAACAAAAGAAAACCCGGCTCAGCACCTGTGGCTCAATCGGCTAAGGTGCCAGCCACATACACCTAAGGTGGCGGGTTTGAATCCCCAGCCCGGGCCCGCCAAACAACAATGATGGCTGCAACTAAAAAATGGTTGGGCATTGTGGCGGGCGCCTGTGGTCCC
>CAUYQV010107286.1:0-15982 GCA_963574575.1 Galagoides demidoff
TGAGGGTACAGAAGACATGTCCCCCAAACCTGAGGGTAGAGAAGACATGCCCCCCAAACCTGAGGGTACAGAAGACATGCCCCCCAAACCTGAGGGTACAGAAGACATGCCCCCCAAACCTGAGGGTTCAGAAGACATGCCCCCCAATCCTGAGGGTTCAGAAGACATGCCCCCCAAACCTGAGGGTTCAGAAGACATGCCCCCCAAACCTGAGGGTTCAGAAGACATACCCCCCAAACCTGAGGGTACAGAAGACGTTGCCCCCAAACCTCAGGGTACAGAAGACACGCCCCCCCAAACCTGAGGGTACAGAAGACATACCCCCCAAACCTGAGGGTACAGAAGACGTGTCCCCCAAACCTGAGGGTTCAGAAGACGTGCCCCACCCCGTGATCTGGGTTTGTCTTAGAACATCACGCTATTTGCCTCTCAAAGCTTTTTCCCTCCACTCATCCTCTTGAGTAATTACATTTCTTCAGGCAGAACTGTCTCCTGACATCTCTCAAAACAAAGAGAAAAGTGGAGAAGCTGCTAATAGACATTCTTTTGTCAAAGCCCATCTCCACAGGGACTGGGGCACTTTTCCGCGTGACTCCTGCTGCCAGGGACCAACGTGGCCCTGAGGTATGGGGAACAGGGCACCAATGACCGAAGCTTAGCTCAGCAGCATCCAAGCCCAAAGGTGAGATTCCAAATTGGTAGCATTTGACACCACATCTTAATGAAAAGACTGGGGCTTCTGTGTCCAGGTCAAATCAGGTGAAACTGTGTGAAATAGTTTTACTCTTTAGGAAAGTCACACACATCTTATGGTCTAATCTCTGAACGATCCTTAGCCCAAGAAACACTTGGGGTGCACCCAAGGCTGACCCCTCAGGCCCCTGCCAGGACCTGTCCACTGCAGCTAGTGCTGCAGAAGCTGCCGGAATGCTGGCTCCTTCTCCCATCCCTGGGTGCTCTGAAAACGCACCTTGCACAGATGCCCACATGTGCACGGCACCGAGTGTCTCCCCACCCCCCACCCCGGCAACACTGTGCAAATCTCAAAAGACACTAAATTTGATAACTAACACTTATTACTCATTGCCCTCGCCACAATATTCTTGGCAGGGGTTAGAAGCTGACATTTGCAGCTGAAAATAATGCATTGTCAAACAGGAGAACTGCAGGCTGTAATTTTTAACACTCGTATCTGTTATTTTAAACATGAAACATTGCATCAGTTTGACGTTAATTTATATAATGGGGACCAAAAGGGATAATGCAATCTTAGTGACCACCTCCGCTTAATTGACTGGCAGAGACAGCCACTAACCAAAATTATGGAATTACCATGCGCAACAAAACAAAGGCTGTTTGTACACTTTCTGTCATGCATTATTGAAAGGCGCCGTGTCATTAGGGAAAATAATCAGGGTGCCGGTGTAAAACCAGCCACTGATAAATGCAGACACCAAACTTTTATGAAAGTTTGTAAATACAGTATTGTATGGAAATTCTGACGCATATTGCCCTTCCTGAGAGCTGTAAAATGTTTTATTATGAAAAAAGTGGATAAGATACTTATCTTTTAAATTGGAGTTTAATATTTTATTAGTGCCAGGCACATAATTCTCATCAAATGGCAGGAAACTCTTTTTTGTATGGATATAAATGTCTAGAGTTTAATATTTCAAAGATAAGTACCTACCAGTGCATCTATCACACAGTGGCTTAATAGAATTTACTTTTTCTTAAATATTTATACTGTATATGTGTTTGGGAGTCAAGTGATTACAGAGCTCGGAGGTGGAGGGCGAGGTTGGTCGTGTTGTTAAGAAGCATTTTGATTCTCCCGTCTACACGTCGTTAACCTGGAAAAGGACAGAGAGGAGAGAATAATTAAGTAATTCGTATCCAGGGGCTTAAGAAAGGGCAAGGCGGAGGCTCATCTTCTCACAAACAAACAGCCAGAAAGTTTCTCTGATTTGACCTGAGCTTCCAGACAACAGAAGACATCAAATTTAACAAATTAGAACAAAACGGGGGACGCTGGTAAAGGGGTGTTTGGCGAATCTCTCATTGTGCCCCACGGGTGGGGGCTGTTTCCCAAGCAGCAGCCTTGGAGTCCTTCAGCCCAGCAAACTCTTTCGTCGGGCCTGAGAAATGCTTTCTGATCCATGCTGATACAATTACCTGGCCTTTATTGGCAATTTAGACCCGCTTTTAGGGACATTTTAGAGCAAATGATGTTTTCTTGATATTTAAAAAAAAAAAGAAAAAGCAGTGCTATTCTCTATACCTTTGGGATAAGGTGGAAACTGAGTTAGAGGCTTATTAGGGGCTGATTGCCACAATGGGCTCTCTGTGGTTTATTCCTGTTGTGGACGTGGGAAGGGAGCTTCCAGATCTGAAGGCACGGCCCTGGCGGGGGTCCCCTCCCTCAATCGAAGGCCTCTTTATTTTGTATGTTTGTGGATTTACTACAACTATACTTAGAAAGGTTTTAAAACCCTCCCATTAGTAGAAGGATATTAAAATGGGCTCAATAAATTTTTTAATACAGATGCCAAGGAGGGGAGGAAGTGTCCTTTGCTAGCAGGCAGGGCCACGTCCACTTTTCGAGGCGGCCGGGTGCTTCCTTCCCTGGCGGTGTTTAGGTAGCATTAACCGTGCTGTTATATTGACAGTAAATAAAACTGTCCGTCCTTATGGGCTTTCTGACAGGGACTTAAATAGAGTGGCATTGAAAGCCACACAATGGGATTAGCCAGGGCGCAAAAGCCCACAAGGTCTCCTGTCCATCCCCAGTGAGCTGGCTGGACTACAGGCGCCCCGGTAGGACTCAAGCAGCGAGATTCAGTTCAGACGCTGCTTTGGCAAACCACATCCGAAAAGGTGACCTCCTCCTGTCCGGTCTCCGCAGTGAGGAGAGGGGCAGGGAGAAGGCCCAGCTTGTCTGCCAGGCGCGTCCCTCCAGGTCACCTGTCCCTGAGACCCGGCTCAGGCCTGCAGGGTGACAGCTGAGGGCTTCTCCTCCTTCTGTTCGCCCAGGCCAGAGTGCAGCAACAGAGAAGTGCCCCCACCCAGGGAGACTTCTGGTGATAATAAAAGCTGATAATTTAAAATGCTCTTAAACGAGACTGTGTGAGCAAGAGAGAACTTGGCGGTGGTAAATAAAACCTGTTAATTAAAAACTTATTCTTTCGAGAAAACAAGGTTCCCCTGATCCCTACTGGCACTGGCCTGTGCCAAATGTGTGCAGTGCGGTGAGAGGCAGGCCCCATGCCTGGCTGGTCCCTGGTCCCTAGTCCCACGGCCCCTGCGCACTAGGCATGCTCCGTCCCACCTGACAACGTGGAGGTCTATACCCTCTCACCCAGTCCCCACCACCCCATTTTATTTCATTCCTGGCCCTTCTCACTATCTAAAATTATCTGTATTTGCCTTTTTCGGGTGGTCTGTCGCCCATTCGGAGCCATACTCTCCAAGGGAGTGGGGAAGGACTTGATCTTGTCTCAGCTGTGTCCCTAGCTCCTAGCCTGAGGAAGGTACACAGTAGGTGCTCAATTCATGCTTGTGGAGACGAGGGAGGCAGAAGCCTGTCTTCCAGCTGGGCAGCCTTGCTTTGTTGGTTTGTAATTTATCTATTTATCCATGTATGTATGTATTTATTTATTTATTTTGAGATAGAGTCTCACTCTGTCACCCCGGGTAGAGTGCCATGGCATCATCACTCACAGCAACTTCAGACTCCTGGGCTCAAGTCATCCTCTTGCTTCAACCTCCCTAGTAGCTGGGGCTACAGGCAACCACCACATTGCCCCACTAGTTTTTCTATTTTTAGTAGAGATGGGGGTCTCGCTCTTGCTCAGGCTGGTCTCGAACTCCTGAGCACAGGTGATCCACCCTCTCACCCTCCACCATCGTTCAAAGCAGGACAGGACAGGACTTGCCTTCTGAGAGGGACCCGCCCACTGGTCACTGAGGCTGATCGCAGCCACATGCGGTGCCCAAACTGACCAGCGGGGGCCGCTGAGGAGGCACACTTGAGGGTCAAACCACCACACCAGGGCCCTGCTGCTGGCCATGTGCCCACATGGAGCTAATGGCTAGTCTGCCACATAGTATCTCAATGCCTGCAAAGTTCTACATGCTGGTCTGGAACCCCAGGGGAGGTTATCAGGCAGCAAGCTGGTTTCTGGAGGGGAGCCTGGACCACCTGGACCACAGTCCAGGACAGGACCAGGGTCACAGGTGTGCCTGGGCTCACAGGTGAAGCTCACTGGGACACAGGTGTGTCGTACCTGAGCAGCCCAGGAGACCTCTAACCCAGGTCTCAGGGCTGAAACTGACTCCTGGAACCCACTGGTGGTAATATGGAGATTCTGACCACAAGTTTGGGACACACAGGCCAAGGACCACCATCTAAAAGGCCTCACACTGGCTCCAAGAGCAGGTGGGCAAGGTCTGCACGGTCCCGTGAGGACCCTCGAGTGGGTCCCTGGCTGGCGGGGATTGCAGGGAACCCAGGGCAGCCGAGGGTAGCAGACCTGTATGCAGGAACCAGACGCTGGGGAGGGTGATGGGGGGGGCACTGAATACGGCCACGGCGGGGGTCTGCCCTGACCCTGAAATAACCTCTCCTTGGGCTGGAACATGTAAAAAGTATGTGACTTTCTCCCTGGCACACTCTGCCTTACCTATTCAGGAGACTCAGGAGTGTCCTTGCCTAAGAGAGCAAGTCAACCCAAGCCGGCTGTGGCACCCTGCAAAGCATGCCCCAGGTGGGAACCGTGGGGTGGCAATGTCTGGCTCAGTTGTCCCCGGAGGGCCGGGCACCGTGCCCGTGGGTGTACCCTGACCACTGCTTGCTGGGATATCAGTTCCTTGTTTTTTCTCACTTCTGTGCAGAGATGTCCACCCCGAGCAGCCAGTGGATGCCGGCTCCCTCTGCAGCCTCACGAAGGCTACATTTGTTTTTGTTTTTGTTTTTTTTTTTGGCAGGGGGGTGGAGAGGGGAAAGAAATTCTAATTTGCATATGTGTGGGGTGTAGGGGATACAAACCCCTTTTTGTGTGTGTCCAAATCTCACAGTCCTCATCTGACTTCACCCATTTGGGACTTCTCCCTCAGCAGTGTGTGGGTCCCTGCGTTTCTGTATAAAATATAATAAATAAGATTTTTTTAAAAGCATACAGATAGTGCGATGGGACCTCTGGGTCAGGCAGAGCCTGTGAAGTTTGAGCCTCTTAGCAGACAAATTCCAGGGAGCGATTACTTCAGGGCCACGCTGCATCCCGCCTAGCACGAGGGAATCATTTGGGGAGAGAGATTCAATTTCATAAAAATGATTTTCAAGAGCTGCTTTGTGAGTAGTAGCATGGTGGGTATTTTTTTTTCCCCTTTCACCAAAATGAATAAAAACTTTATGTTCAGCGCAGTACTTAGGTATTGGTTTTGTTAATTTCTTAAAACAAATTGGCTCCCCAGTAAATCCCAAACTTGGCCGGCCACATTAAGCTAGCGGTAGGGAGGCAATCTGAGCGTGATTATCCTGCGAGAGGATTCCCAGAATTTCATCCAAACTGTGATTTGTTCAGTTATAAAAGGCCTATAAAACCCAGTATAGAAATTCCTGCAGGAAACTCGAGTGTTTAAATATCTGCAATTACTCTCTCATGATTAAAGAAAGATATGAAGGACAGGACATTAGTGCCCCACAGAAAGAGCGAGGTGTGGCATGAGCGATAAATCACAAAGGACTGTAACACCGGCGGACCTTGAGGCTCAGCCACAAATCAGCTGGTGGCCGAGACTCTCCTAACTGGTGGGGTGGGGAGAGCAGGCCGGCACGGGGAGGGGGTCCTGCGAGCCCGGGGCCTGAGGTGGTGAAGCTTGGTGTCCGCAGGGTGCATCGCTGGCTGCCCGGCACGCACACTTTGACACAATGCCTCTGCCTCATTTGCACACCCACACTAGGCTCCCAAGCCCCCAGGCCTCCAGGTGGCCCCCTCCAGCCCCGGTGCACAGACCTGGTGCCTTGTCTTTTTGGTAAAGCTCCATCTTCTGAGGGAGGACTTTAGAAATGTTCCCTAAGGTAACATCTATGGGTAACCCCTTCCAGCAGACCCAGCTGTCCCTTGTAGCAGGGGAAGGAGCTGAGACCCAGTTCAGCAAAGGAGACCAACCAGCGTTCCTGCAATGAGCCACCTGCGGCCTCAGAGGGAAGCCCATCCTCCCGATTCCTCACCTCCCTTGCACTTGAGAAACAACCCAGTCCAGCCATGCAGGCTCCTAGTGGAACTTTCTTCCTGCCCTTCCCTGCTGTGCCGAGATAAGAAGGGGCTTGAGAGTGTGAGCCTGAATGATTGTATGTGGTGACCCTAAGAGCCTGGACTTGTGGAGAGGTGGCTGCACCTCCTCTGTGGCTCCACAGCCCCCGGGAGGCCTCTCCCTCTCTGCTCCTGGCTTGAGGGAACAGATGCCGGGCTCCTGAACCACACCTCCTCCTGGTGCCTCAGCCCTAGGGCTGGGGGTCCCCCCACAACAGCCGTCTGCAGTTTACTTTTCTGTCACCTTCCTGACTAATTTCCTGTACCAAGCCAGAGCTACCCCGGGCACGGCTGCCAGGGTCCCCACCTCCTCCTGGGCACACCCTGGACATCTCCAGGGTGCATTTTGAGCAGATGACCAGTGGTCTCCGGGATGTGCTGCTGACCTTGGAGACCAGGCGTTGGGTTTCTCAGTTAACTCTCACTCCTTACTCCTCACCGGCCTTCCGGGAGGAGGGCTCTCCAGCTGCATCGAGGGGCTGCAGCCTACAAACTGAGGCAGCGTCCTAGCTGCCCGGCTGACCTTGGAGGGCCTAGGGTGACACTGACACCTGCCAGCCACGGGGAGGCTATTTGCTCCCTCCTCCCACTCTCCTGGTCCTTCTCTCTCTCTCCCCTCCCACCATCTCTCTCTCCCCACCACCTAGCCTCCAAGAACTTGAAACAATATTTTGAGGCGGTCACAGTGACGGATAACTGGAGACCATGGTAACACACTCAGCCCAGGTCAGTGTGAGCCCCAGATGCCTGGGTAGGTTGCAGATGACAAATGGCAGAGCCTGAAGGTGAGCAATCCATGTATCGATTTCAAGCCCTCCCTCCCTCCTCGTGTTCTGTGGGCCTCTGGGGAGAGAGAGTCACAGATTCTTAGGGCTGAAATTGTGCAGAAAGGACACCGCTTTGCTATGGCCAGACATCTGAGGCTGCTTGGCCCAATATGGAGCCCATTACAGGGAAATCTGGTTGGAGATTCTGATGGAGACACACAGCCCGGCTAGGTGGGGCTGAAAGGCCTGGGGCTCTGCTTGTCACAGGCAACAAGGTGACAGCAGTAGCCGTCCCTTCTTTCGGATCTGCTGCTGTGCCAGGGCAACGGCTTAAGAAAATAAAAATCAAGTGAATCATCATTTTCAACAGGAATTTCAAATCTGCTACGTGCTGGGAGCCTTTGAGTACTAACTTACTCAATTCCCACCGTTCCTGTGCAGACTGGAGTTTGTGCTTCCTACTCCCAGAGGTGTGGCCTTGACTCCTCTAAGCCTCAGTTTCTTCATCTATAAAATAGAATGATTGCACATTCCACCATTTGGCCTATGTAAAAAAAGAAAAAATCCTCTTTTTTCTTAGAAGCATCTGCCATGGGGATATGGAAAAACGTGACCCAGAAACAAGGAGGTGGGGTATGAAACGTTGATGTTTTAAATTGCAGGGTAGACAAACATTTTCTGTAAAGGGCCAATATGGAGGATATCATACTTCATAAGCCATAGTGTATTTTTCAGGACTGCCCAATGCTATAGACTCAAAGCAACTGCAGATAATAGTCAATAGATATGTGTGGTCCTTTCCCAATAAAACTTTATTTGCAGAAAACAGACCAGGCTGGCAGCAGACTGAATTTGACCAACAGACCGTAGTTTGCAGACCCCTGCTTAAACCAAAAAGCCACATTCACTATTCTACACAAGGCTTAGGCATACCCACCATGAAAATAAGGAGCTATCACACCTGTAATCCCCAGCACTCTGGGAGGTGGAGGCAGGTGGATTGCTTGAGCTCCGGAGTTCGAGACCAGCCTGAGCAAAGTGAGAATCCGTCTCTACTAAAAATAGAAAAACTAGCCAGGCATGGTGGTGGGCACCTATAGTCCCAGCTACTGGGGAGGCTGAGGCAGGAGGATTGCTTAAGCCCAAGAGTTTGAGGTCCATGAACTATAATGATGCCACAGCACTCTACCCAGGGTGACAGAGACACTGTCTCAGAGAAAACAGAGGGAGTTATTAGAAAGCGGTTCTGAGACACAGAAATCGAATATTGTCATCTTCCTTCTGCGGGCTTTTCATTTTAGAGACGTGAAAACAAAGTGAGGCCATGACGCTAATCAAGCCGTTTGAACTGCAAATAGTGGGAGGTCTCTAATTCACATAAGTGGATCAGCCTGGGGTTTTAATCTTAAACATAGAGAGTTCATGAATGTAAGTCTCGGGCATGGCTTACTGAATTATAATTGACAAAAGAAACAGTAAAAATAGATTAATGCTAACATGAGTGATCAATTTCCCCCTGAAGTACCAGGCAGGATTACTCCGATGTTCACTTCACTCCCAAGGCTTCCGACATCCTCAAATCCTCTGCGGTAGGCGCTGGGATTCCTTGCACTACACTGGGGTGAGGGTACCATGTTTCAAAGTTATTCAGAACCTGATTGGCCGTGTTCCTGCAATACATTTTCCTAACCTCAAGATAAAGATCTATGCATCTCTTTACCCTTTAAACAAAAAAGCTATTGTAATAGCATGTAGTCAGAGGCATGGTCTGCATACCAAAGCCCGCACATGCACTGCTAAACTGTTTAAGTATGGAAGAAGTAGTGTCTAATAGCATCAGGAAATTGAAATTTAAAAATTTTTCTCACTCACTTATTTGATGAGAACTGGGTATGCTGACAGGTGAAGCAGAAAGCCATTTTTCAAGTTAAATGCCAAGTGGTTATATAGCATAATATTCAGTCAAAATTAACCACCTCACTGCTGCACTGACACCCAGCGTATTTAATACCAACTGTTCCTGCAAAGAAAACGGCAGACCTCTGGGAGCGCCTGCAGAAAGGGAAAGAAACTGTTACTAATACTTCAATAATTTAGTAGGTGCCCCAACTCTCTGAGTGGGAAAAATGGACTGGCAGGCCGACGGCTGTACTGACTGGTGTGGAAGGCACAAAGGCTCTCTGCCTTCCCAGCCCCTCTGGGTCTTCCAAGCCAAGCCCTAGAAATGTATGAACTTAACAGGAGCCTTGAGCAGTTCCCTACAAGGCAAACACCTTTGGAGAAAGCAGAGGGATGCCTGCCTGTACGGGAGGGGGAGGAGGCCGTGGGAGAGCATTGCCCTGAGCTGGGTTCCTGGCATTTGCAGAGAAAGATTCTGCAGCCTAGAGCACGGGTGGAGCACGGCTCTGCAGGCCCCGGGGAGAAGAGAGGCATCACTCCTCATTTGGCAGGTTTTAGGTTTCAGACAGTAACTGGGAACCCCCACCGGGGTAGACAGAGGGGCAAAGACAGCCCCCCACTGGAAATTATACCAACTCTCCATCCTGGACTGAAGTTATTGGGGACCGTGCAGCCCGGGGAGTGCTGTTCTCCAATTCCAGCCACAAACAAAACATTCTGTGGGGTCTGCTCACAGCGTTTGGTCCTCAGTGACTAAGAACCCAGAGGTGCATATCTTTTTTCCCCTTGGAAGGTGGGGACATACATTTGCAAAGAGCGATGTCCACTGGTGACTGTGGGGAGCCTTGAGACCTACCAGGAACCAAGGAGAAGCCGGGGGTGGGGAGGAGGGTCCAGGTTCTTCGGTGTTTATCAAATTCTTCATGCCAAAAGGATAATCTTGAAATTGTTCATTTCTCAGAGCCACTCTGGAAAACACCAAGGCCAACTTGTCGGGGTCTCTGGGTACTGAGAGGAGAAGCAGGTCCATAAAGGAAGGGCCGGGGGCTGCTGGGAGTCACGGTGTCAGTCAGCGGATAAGTCAAGCCTGGTACGCTGGTCTCTGGGACCCGCACACATGGGCCTTCTTTAAAGAGCAACCGATGTTAAAATGAACTTTAACAATGAAAACAAACTAAGGAAATTTTTTCCTGTTAATGTTTATTTTTGAGAACTTGGAGAGCACAGAATTAAGGTAAAATTTTTAAAAGACACTACTTCTAATCCCACCATCTTTCAACCGGTATCAATCTATACGATTATTTTTCTCCACCTTTTTTGTGTGTGTCGTGGTGTGTGTTGTGCATGTGTAAGAGAGACAGAGAGCAAGAGAATTGAAAGTTACTAACATTGTATATGTCGTTAAAGTTATTTGCAGCCTGCCTGCCTGCCTGCCTTCCTTCTTAAATTTATTTATTTAGAGACAGCCTCACTCTGTCACCCTGGGTAGAGTACATAGCTCACAGCAACCACCAACTTCTGGGCTCAAGTGATCCTCCTGCCTCAGCCTCCTGAGTAGCTGGGACCACAGGCACCTGCCACAAAGCCCAGCTACTTTGTCTATTTTTGTAGAGACGGGTTCTACCTCTTGCTTAGGCTGGTCTCAAACTCCTGAGCTCAAGGGATCCTCCCACCTCAGCCTTCTGGAGTGCCGGGATCACAGGTGTGAGCCACAGAGCCCGACCTGCAGACATCTTTGAATCATAATTTATTTAGCTAATCTATCACTGTTGGCTCCCTAGGTTGTTTTAAGTATTTTTTAATCATCACTGATGTTCGTCCTGCCACGCTGAGCATCTTTGTGTATGATTTGCCATCAGCCATTGTGACCATTTCCTTGGGGACATATTTTTCGATGTGAAATCACCTATTCAAGGGTGCTCATTTCACAGCCCTCGACTGTCTGTCTGGGCCAGACTTCCCCTCTCTGCCCCCCTCCTCCAGACACTGAAGCCCGTCTGATCAGCCTCACCAGAAGGCCTCCCACCAGACGCACGGCTCTGGTGAGCTAGACGGCTGGTTCTCTACCCCAACCTGGACGTGCTGACCTTTGTGCCGGCCATTGCAGGGTGTCTAGGGGCACTCTTAGTCTCCCCCGCTGGACGTCAGTAGCACCCTCTCACCTGTGACACCCAGGAATGATTCCTGACATTGCCAAACAAATGTCTTCCCCAGGTGAGAACCAGACACAACCAGATGGGTGAGTCGGCAACCTGGAGGTGGAAGAAAGTTTCATTCCCAGAAAAAAGGCAGCTAAGTCTTCCCAGAGTGAGCCTTAGGTATTTTGTGCAGAGCTGCGCACCCAATGAGCAGACCCGAAAGTCTCTAGTCATCATTAACACCATTTTTCATATGATATGGCCGTGCATGCTCTGGACAGTCCTTGTCTATCAAAACACCAGTCCTCTACAAAACCAGCTCCTCCCGCTTGTTTTCGTGGCCACGCACTGTGTGTGTATTTCTACACTACTTACTGATTATTCGTGGACCATTGTTATTTCCTTACTTACGTTTTCCTCCTCCGTTAGGCCCTGCTGAGTCTCTCGGGGAAGGTGTGTGTCATCCATTCCTCTGTCTGCGGCATAAAGCACAGGGCAAATTAAGCTTAATGCATGAATGGATCTCAGCAGAGACCAAGGCTTCTCCTATCTGTGTTTGTGTGCACACACATGTGCACGTGTGCAGACACGCAAAGATGCACGTGGACACGCTTGTGCACACACCCTGGTCGTGGGGGAAAGGACGGGCAGCCAGTTGTAAAGTTGTCTGCTGCGTTAGACAAGATGGTGAGTCATTAGGGGGAAATTTCCCTGTGTCAGCACCAAACATCCCCTACATCTGCCTAGGATAACATTTGGGGAGCCAGTGACAAGGTATTCTGCAGCGAGGTAGTGCCCCTACTTTTAAATAAGGGTACTTAGGGTTGTCAAACGGAGGGAGAACTTTCTCCATTATGTTCAGAGACAATTTGCTGAGTCATTAACGCGGTAAACTGTGCCATTGAATGGAAAGCCCTGTTATTTTTGGAGAAAGAAATGCATATTCCACACTAAATTTAATAACAACATAAACCTTTAATAAATAATTGTAACAGTTTATAAATATTTAAGTAGTAAATCTGAACGTCCTGAGGGACTGGAAACATCTGACTTGGAAAGCACTAAAAATAGGTCCTGACAATTTGCTTTTGCCCCGTTTGGGGGGTGGCAGGGGATTGTAAATTAGGGCTTTTCTGCAAAGGTAATGAGAGGGAAGTGACCATCCCAGGGCTACTTAGTGGAGATGTTGAGGGTAAGATTGACCAAAAGCCTCAACAAAAGGCCCCCAAATCTCCCATTGCTCACCTTGACTTTGGCTATAGTAGCCTGGAAGGCTTACTGGAACACTGGGCATTCAGGTCAAGGCACACTAGAATGTGTAGACCAGGGGTCCTCAAACTTTTTAAACAGGGGGCCGGTTCACTGTCCCTCAGACCATTGGAGGGCCGGACTGCGGGCCCCGGGATGAGTCGGCTGCTAAGCAGGACAGGCAGCGGCGGCAAAAACACCCGGCAGGCCGGATAAATGTGTTAGGCAGGCTGCATGTGGCCCATGGGCTGTAGTTTGAGGATGCCTGGTGTAGACCCACCTGATCTTCAAGACAGGCCAAGAAAGTCCATCTGACTATCCTCGCAGCAGGGGTTATCTCCTCAGGGGTATGACTCTGCTCATGTTCACAAGCTTTTATGATGCTGGAACTATTATCATCCCTTCAATTACAGAGGACAAAAGTGAGGCCTGAAGAGACTAAGAAATTCTGCCCAAGGCCACCTGCTCCTGAGTGGTGGAGGTGGAATTTGGGCCCAAGTGGTGCTTTGGGGGGAAATGTCCTCTCTGCAATGGAGAACCCAAGAGATGCTTTCTCCTTGTCATCTAGATGGTCTCGTTGGAGCTGAAATAGTCACCTCAGGAATACAAAGGGCTGCAGCCTTAGGGTGAAGAGAGTGCCCCAGACAGTGGAGAAGAGAGATGGGGACACCAGGGCCACTGGCAACTTCTCAGCAGCTTGCCAGGCTGTCTCCAGGAGACAGCGCCCCCTGCCCTTGTTATCTGCAACAGTCAGAGCCAGGATTTTGTGATCCTGGCAGGCAGCAGCACCCTACCTGCTCCAGGGACACACACAGACTGTCATATGTGAAGGGGAGCTTCAGAAATGATTGCTGACTCATCAGTATTCTACATGGGCCAAACTCCTGGCAATGGACAGTTTCAGATTGAGTCTCCCAGGATCCATTTTAACCATAACCAATTTTTACCAAAAAATTCCTCCTAATTCCTTTATCTTGTATTAGCCATATACTGGAAACAGGCCAATCTCTCCATGCTTGGTGGTGGGTGCTGATTGGTAAGACCGGCAGCAAATTCCAGCCCCAACTGCAGGGGTTGGCGTGGAAATGGCTTTGGGTTGGATTTGGGGCCAATGAGGCAAGAAGTTTTCTTAGAGGTCCTGCAGAAGGTATGTTTTCCTCTCTTCTAGGATAGAAACTTGCCCGCCTCCACCTTCCTCTGGGCTCGAGGAAGAAAACGCATTGCCCCAGGATCTGTGGAAGCCCCTTTTGCCATCTTTTTTTCACCAAAGGGAGGGGTAGCTGAACCCACCAGAAACAGAATGAAGGAGCAGAAGGAAAGCATTGTCCCCAAAGCCCTTCCTACCTGGGGACTCCCCAGTTCTTACCAGCTCGGGATTGAGTTCTTATCACTCACACACACACATACAGCATGTCTGCCCAGAATTCTTTTTTTTCTTAAATTTTGCTTTCATTTTCTTTCTTTTTTTTTTTTCTTTATAGAGACAGAGTCTCACTTTGTGACCCTCAGTAGAGAACTGTGCAATCATAGCTCACAGCAACCCCCACCAACCCCTGGGTCCTTGGGTGTAAGTGATTCTCTAGCCTCAGCCTCCCAAGTAGCTGGGATTACAGGCGCCTGCCAGACTTCCCGGTAATTATTTGGTGGAGACAGGGTCTCACTCTGGCTCACATGCTGGTCTCGAACCTCTGAGCTCAGGGCAATCCACCCGCCTTGGCCTCCCACAGCACTGGGACAACAGGAGTGAGCCACCATCCTGGCCCCAGCATTCTTATTTGTTTTTTATTAAATCATAGCTGTGAACATTAATGCAATCGTGGGATACAATGTGCTGGTTTTATGTACAATTTGAAATGCCTTCATCAAACTGGTTAACGTAGCCTTCATGGAATTTTCTTAGTTATTGTGTTAAGACATTTATATACTATACTTACTAGATTTAACATGTACCCTTGTAAGATGCACTATAGGTGTGGTTCCATCAATTGCCCTCCCACCACTATCCTCCCCTCTCCCCTCCCAATCCCCTTTCCCCTTCTTCTTGGGCTATTGGGTTATAGCTTTCATATGAAAGCTATAAATTGGTTTCATAATAGGGCTGAGTACATTGGATAATTTTTCTTCCATTCTTGAGATACTTTGCTAAGAAGAATATGTTTCAGTTCCATCCATGTAAACATGAAAGAGGTAAAGTCTCCATCTTTCTTTAAGGCTGCATAATATTCCATGATATACATATACCACAATTACCACAATTTATTAATCCATTCATGGATCGATGGGCACTTGGGCTTCTTCCATGAATTAACAATTATGAATTGTGCTGCAGTAAACATTCTGGTACAAATAGCTTTGTTATAATATGATTTTTGGTCTTTGGAATATATACCTAGTAGAGGAATTGTAAGATCAAATGGCAGGTCTATTTTTAGTTCTCTAAGTGTTCTCCAGACATCTTTACAAAAGGAACATATTAGCCTGCATTCCCACCAGCAGTGTAGAAGTGTTCCCTTTTCTCCACATCCACGCCAACATCTCTGGTTTAGGGATTTTGTGATGTGGGCTAATCTTACTGGAGTTAGGTGATATCTCAAAGTAGTTTTGATTTGCATTTCTCTGATGATTAAGGATGATGAGCATTTTTTCATATATCTGTAGCCTGTGCACCTGTCTTCTTCTGAGAAGTTTCTCTTCAAGTCCCTTGCCTACCCTGAGATGGGATCACTTATTCTTTTCTTGCTAATACGTTTGAGTTCTCTGTGGATTCTGGTTATTAAACCTTTGTCAGAGACATAACCTACAAATATCTTCTCCCATTCAGTGGGCTGTCTGCTTGCTTTACTTACTGTGTTCTTGGCTGTGCAGAAGTTTTTTGTTTGATCAGGTCCCAGTAGTGTATTTTTGGTGTTGCTTCAATTGCCCACGGGGTCCTCCTCATAAAATATTTGACCAGGCCGATTTCTTCAAGTGTTTTCCCTGCACTTTCTTCTAATATTTTGAATATTTTAAATCTTTAATTTGAGATTAAGTTTAAATGTCTTAAGTTTAAATCTTTAGTCCAGTGAGAGTCTATCTTAGTTAATAGTGAAAGGTGTGGGTCCAGTTTCAGTCTTCTACAGGTCACCAGCCAGTTCACCCAGCACCATTTGTTAAATAGGGAATCTTTTCCCCACTGAATGTTTTTAATCGGCTTGTCAAAAACCAAATAACGGTAAGTAGCTGGGTTCATCTCTTGGTTCTCTATTCTGTTCCATACATCTACTTCTCTGTTTTTGTGTCAGTACTATGCTGTTTTGATCACTATCGATTTATAATATAGTCTGAGGTCTGGTAGCATGATTCCTGCTACTTTGCTTTTATTTTTGAATAATGTCTTGGCTATTTGAGGTTTTTTCTGATTCCACATAAAATGAAGTATTATTTTTTCAAGATCTTTAAAGTATGATAGTGGAGCTTTAATAGGGATTGCGTTAAAATTATATGTTCCTTTGAGTAGTATAGACATTTTAACAATGTTGATTCTTCCCAGCCATGAGCATGGTATGTTTTTCCATTTGTTAACATCTTCAGCTATTTCTTTTCTTAGAGTTTTATAATTCCCTTTATAGACATTTTT
>CAUYQV010107287.1:0-29189 GCA_963574575.1 Galagoides demidoff
TGTCTAACAAGGGTACAAGTGAACTTTTCTAGAACTAGAATATAAATGTTTTGATACAATGACTAAGCAAATGACATGAAATCTATGTTAACCAGCTTGATGAAAGTATTTCGAATTGTATATGAAAACAGTGCAATGTACCCTGTGTTTGCATTAATGTATACAGCTATCAATTAATAAAAAAAAATTTGAACAGCTTCCATAGAGAAAGATAATTTTACAAACTTAATATTGACTAAAAAAGTTAGACACAAAATGTACATAATGTCTTGGTCTACTTAAATAAAGTTCAAAACAGGCAGGTCTGACTCATATAACAATGTTTCTAATTAGTAGATGTGTTCATATAAAGAATAATTTTTCATTTCTTATAATAGTTGACGATGGATTAATAACATGCATATACAGTGTTATCCTAGGAGGCCCTCAGTTCTCTCCTACTTGAAATTCTATCAAATGAATCTTTCTTCAATACTTCCATCTCTGATATTATGACAGGCAGATGAACAGAAGTAAATAACAGTATATGTTACAGGGGCCACCTAATTTTATCAGTTCAACAATACACTTTTCACAAACTTTCAGTATTGCCACTTCCATCACCCTCCCACCCTCAGTTCAGTGATATAACCGTTACTATTATGGACTGTATTGGAGACAAATACTGGTGCATGGTCCTCAAAAGGATGTTGACAAAACACTTTCACTTACCTATAATGAAATGGAAAATGTGGTGATGTCTTATAATCAATAGTCATTAATGCTGGAGAAAAATTTGGTTGTTATTTCCACATCTCCTAAGAAAACAGACCAAGGCCTGAGGAGATAAGTCAAAAAGAGGTTTACTTCTAAATAAAGAGGAAATGGATTTGGGGTGTCTGTACCTAAAATGAGCTATCTTCAAGGGAGTAAAATAGGGCTAGATGCTGTATTCTAATCTAAGTCCTAGGTAGCTAGGGGAGCTCTTGAAGCAATCAGGTATTTGAAAGAAGAAAAATATTTAATAGACTAACAGGGGTAAGACTGAAAACAAAAACTTCTGTTTCACAATTTTACTAAGGAAATTTGGCCTAACTGTAGCTATATTGCTTCCGTTTACAACAGTAGTTAACTTGATGTTCACAAATAACTTTCAGACACTTCTAGAAACCAATCATACTAAGAGCCACTTGAAAAGGTTTATTTCCTGGTCTCTATTGCAGATTTAAGTACTGAATATTTACTCATACCTCTTAGGAAAATTCTACCTGCCAACTTATCATCTAACTTGTCTAGAAATATGAATATAATTCTCCAAGGAGTTCAAACACTGTTTTCAAAAAGAAGCCTCAGCAAATTCATCTAAAACAATTTCATATAAGTTTTTTTTTAATTAACAAGAATATCTTCAAGAAGTATCATTGATAATAGTGACTGTTATATGATTTGGGATCTCTAGAGATACTTTAAGAATATTGCATCATTTTATCAAAAACTTTATCATTTTAGGAACTATTTAGGCTTTTTCTTCCCTTCATCTCACTTTCCCTTGATTCAAAGCATAGGAAAGTTTTTATTTGCTTCTCAGATACATGTTATATATGATCATTATATAAGTAGGTCAAACATCTTGTTCAGTAATACAATAAATTTATTTACAACACACATACTAATAAGATTCTGAAAGATAAGCATCATATATGAGGTACACTTTTTTTCACAAATAGGATATGTATCCAACAGGATATTTTGGCTTTTATGAGTTATTTATGTTACTATTTTCTAGTCATGAATTAATAAGAACCATTCTAAATTATAAGGTTCAAAGTAACCTGAGGTTCAAATCAATGGATGACATCCAAGAACATCGTGAACTATCATATAAAAGAAGTATTAGCCTGGAACATAGAAAATATCCATTTCAATTCATCTGATTCATACTTTTCCAGATACCTTGTGCCTCTTTAAAAGAGAAAGGATCCTTTTGAAAGGATTATGCAAAAAAAGCAAGTCAATGATAAAAGTAATTGTAAAAAGTTGCATTAAAATAAAAGCATATTTAATTAGAAGGGTAAAACTTTCCCAGTTTCAGCAAGGTAGTACGTCAATTGAAACTTTTCAGAGTTAGGTATTTGTACAAAACTTAATGGAAACAAAATATTCAAAGACCAATTGAAAGGAGAGAGAATAATTGTCCTTCTCTATTCTCCATTCTGACTTAGGAGGCTGGGAAAAACACTATAATTCCTGTCTTTGGCCTTTTAATATTAGCACCTACCGGGGGGGAAGGGGGAATTCTTCAGGAGCCATTAGATGGAGGACAAAAGTAAGGAACTCATGTCTATCCAGACTTCAGTCTTCACTTTTACCTTTAGTGTCAATATACTCAGCATACAGATATAAGGAAAGTCATATCAATGATTAGAAGCTAATTAGGGATTTGACGTCACTGGACTGTAGTGACCAAGAGACCCACAGGAGAGTTGTGATAGCAGAAATCACCTTCATCAGGGATAATTACATGAGAGAATTTATTTGCTCACAAGAGTTATAGTGCATCACCTTGAGGATTTCACAAATAGATAAAGCAGTAAGATGACTAATGGACTAATGCTATGTCCTGGTACAGAAGATGTAACATGGTAGAAAGAAAAGCAATGAGAAATTGTGTTTGCTAGTTCTTTCTGCTTCAGAGGTGCTTAAAAAGAACACAACTGGGAGTGACAACAACTGATAAGGAGTTATTATGTAATTCTGTATACTACACAGCAGGGCAAATACTTTAGTATTTTAACAGCTTCAGATGAGCCACATGCTTGGTTTCCAAGACAAAGTTCTAAGATAGGGGAATGAAACTGTTTCACAATAGAGATGTTGCATCATACAAAGTAGTAAAGAGACTCCAAATAGTCATACAAACATCTGAAAATCTTAGCTCAAATTTTAAGGAGAAAAATGCTGTTGAGTGAAGCTCAGATTTTCTCCTTCCCTAAGGTTATTTTTCATTCAAAGACAGAATAAACAAAGGACAAAGTAAAAGATGTCTTCTTATCTCATAGAATTTTGATGCTAGTGTGGATACTAGAAACCAACCAGTCCAACATCCTAAATACATAGATAGGATGAATGGATTCCTGAACGATTAGCTGTTTGACTCAAATTGTACTATCCAATTTAGAGCCCCAACTTATACCTTTATCTAATGTCCTTCCTACTCTACTATGATGGGCCTTTTATAGGGTGGAATTTATGATCAGAACAAAGCTGATTCTTCATCCCTTCTTACATTTGACAAGAGATCTCTTAAATATCTCTTTGACCCATACTTCCCAGTACCCTTCCTTGATCGCTATTCTTTCTACTCAGCTTTTTTTTCTTACTGATTTTCTTGAGTTCTTTGTAGATCCTTGTCAGTCCTTTATCAGATGCATGTAATTTTTTTTTCTCATTCTGTAGGTTGTGTACTTAGTCTATTGATTGTGTCCTTGACTGTGCAGAAACTTTTTAATTTGATAAGGTCCCAATTGTTTATTTTTGTTGTTGTTCTGATGATCATTGGAGTCATCTTCATAAATTCCTTCCCTAGGCCAATATCTCTAAGAGTTTTTCTAATACTTTCTTCTAGAATTTGTACAGTTTTGTACCTTAGGTTTAACTCTTTTATCCATCATGAATTAACTTTTGTGAGAGGTGAGAGGTGCAGATCCTGGTTCAGTCTTTTACATGTACTTATCCAGTTTCCCAGCACCATTTATTGAATAGGGCTTCTTGTCCTCATTGTGTGTTTTTGTCTGCTTTATCAAAGATCATATGGGAGTAAGAGGATGGTTTCATCTCTGGGTTCTTATTTGTATTACTTCTTCACAGTTTAATAACTCTGCTTGGAACTTACATGTCAGATTCTTGGCTTCCTATGGCTTCCTTTATATCTTTATTCCTCAGAGTATAAATCATGGAGTTAAGGAGACAAGTGAAGACAGTAAAAGCACAAGGTAAATTTATCAACTGTAAAGATTTCAAGAGGCTATATGTAGATGAAGATTAATAGCCCAAAGAACATAACCACAACAGTAACTGTGGGCCAACAGAGCAGGGAGTGCCTTGCACAACCCACTAGAGGCTTGGCAATGGATAATAACAAGGATGAGAGTGTAATTAAATGAAAAAAAGGAGGAAACAGATGAGAGAAGACCACTATTGGTGAGTATAAGGATCTCTAAAACATAGAGGTCTAAGTAGGCAAGCTTGATCATTAGGAGGAAGTCACAGAAGAAAATTATCTACCTTGTTGGGTCCATAGGATCAGAAATCGACTGTGAATGCCATGTGGGCTGGCTGAGCATAGGATCCCAATGGTCCACAAGACTTCCACCAGAAGTGTGCACACCCTTCAGCTTATGATAGTCAGGTAATTCAGGGGTTTCATATAGCAATGTATCTATCATAGGCCAAGGTGACAAGGAGCACCATATCACTACTCCTGAAAATGTGCAAAAAAACCCCCCCACATTTGTGAAATGCATCCCTGGAAAGTGATAGTCTTGTGTTCATTGAGGAAGTCTACAATCATCTTGGGAGTGGCAAATGTAGCATGACCCACCTCAGTAAAGGAAAGACTGTTAAGAAGAAAGTACACAGTGGGGCCAGGCCCGGTGGCTCACTCCTGTAATCCCAGCAGTTGGGAGACTGAGGTGGGTTGATTGCCTGAGCTGACAGGTTCGAGACCAGTTTGAGCAAGAGCAAGACCCCATCTCTAAAAAAATAACTGGGTACTGTGTAGGGTGCCTATAGTCCCAGCTACTTGGGAGGCTGAGAAAAGAGAATCACTTGAGCCCAAGAGTTTGGGTTTGCTGTGAGCTATGATGACATGGCACGCTACTGAAGGTGACAAAGTGAGACTCTGTTTCACAAAAAAAAAGAAAAAAAAACACTGGGGAATGTAGGTGAGAGTCTATAATGACTGTGGGAATGATAAGGATGTTTCCTAACACTGAAGTGCCATAAAACACAGAGAGGATAAAGAAGAGTTTGAGTTCCCTAGAGCTAGACAGCCTAACAAAATGAATTTAGCAACCACTGACTGCATCTGAACTACTGAATTTACTGGAGGGACAAATAATAATTAATATGGATAAGAATAAGCCCTTTACCATTTTTAAATGAAATAGATGCTTTGATTCTAATAAATATAAAAATAATATGGTGAAGCTATAAGACAATGAATATTCACATTCTTGTTAGGAATTAATGTATTCACAGTGCTCACATAGATAATTATATGAATTATACTTTTGCATTTATAGTCATGATAGATAGACAGAAGGATATGTAGGTAGGTAGATAGATAATAGATTTATCTAAGTTTAGAAAATTCTATATGAAAAGAAGAAAGAAGTTGAAAGACAGCAGTATTTGCCATTGTATTCTTTTTTTTTATTAATTGATTTCTGTATACATTGATGCAAACATGGGGTACATTGTGCTGTTTCATATACAATTTGAAACACCTTCATCAAGCTGGTTAACATAACATTTCTTGTAGAAGTTCACAAGAGCTCAGTAAATAATACTTTGAAAGTTATGTGTACTATACTTAAACATTCAGATTACAAAATAGTTGAAAATTTCCAGCACCTTTTACAGAATCTTGGAGGGAGAAGAATTTTAGGTCAGGTGGAAAGGGATGGAAATCAGCCCTCTTACTTCAGTAAGAGACATCAGAAAAAGGAGTGGAATACAGCCACGTATTTGAGATTTCTTAATAATAATGACAGAGAAAAATAATGGGTAACAAGTTAAACTAATGTGAGCAAGGGATTGTATTCAGTTTTCTATAGCAAAACAATTTAAGGCCAGGTGCAGTAGCTCACCCCTGTAATCCGAGCATGCTGGTAGGCCAAGGCAGGTGGATTGCCTGAGCTCAGGAGTTTAAGACCAGCCTGAGCAAGAAAGAGACCCTGTTTCTACTAAAAATAGAAAAAACTAGCCAGGCATAGTGGTGGGTGCCTGTAGTCCCAGCTACTTGGGAGGCTGAGGCAAGAGAATCACTTAAGCCGAGGAGTTTGAGGTTGCTATGAGCTGTGATGCCATAGCACTCTACTGAGAGTGACAAAGTAAGACTCTGTCTCAAACAAAAGAAAAAAGCAAAACAAAGCAAAACAAAAAAACCCCAAAATTTAAAGTTTAGAGTAATAAATTAGATGATTTAGCAATGAAAGATATATCTTCCTAGACCTACATGATTTTTAATCAAAAGTGATTCTTTTAGTTTCACAATTGTTTTATTTATTAATATGATTTCTCTTTACAAATGTTTAATTTAATCCCATTTAATCTGGTAATCTACCTGCTATACAAAGATGAGACTGAGGCAATTTTAGGTAGCATGTATATTTGTTAATTAAATATATATTTGAACTACTTATCTTTGCTAATGATTTGACAACCTCTTCTTCCTCTCATGAGGTTAATTCTAAAATAGCAAAAATGTTTTCCAAAGACTATCAATAGTATCTTTGGTGTAATCAATTAGAATAAATTGTCTGGGCTTGGCGCCTGTGGCTCAAGCAGCTAAGGCGCCAGCCACATACACCTAAGGTGGCGGGTTCGAATCCCCAGCCTGGGCCCGCCAAACAACAATGATGGCTGCAACCAAAAAATGGCCAGGCATTGTGGCAGGCACCCATAGTCCCAGCTACTTGGGAGGCTGAGGCGAGAGACTCGCTTGAGCCCAGGAGTTGGAGGTTGCTGTGAGCTGTGATGCCATAGCACTCTACCCAGGGGGATAGCTTGAGGCTCTGTCTCAAAAAAAAAAAAAAAGAATAAATTGTCTGCTTAGCGTTACATAATCTTACAGACTCTGGAGACAAAGCAATTGAAAAACAAGGGGGGAAATGCCCTCTTCTCATGTAACTTGCATCCTAAGAAGGTGATGAGGTTAGCTGAAGAAATTAAAAATATTCAGTAAAAGATATACACCATGTCCCAAAGGTTGCCCCAAAGTCACCATATGTAAGGAAATGGGAAATTGCAGCTAAATTTACCTTTATTTACAAAATAGTCATAAATTTTTACAAAGAGGTGGCTAATATGTAGAGAATATTTTGGTGTTTTTTTTTTTTTTTTTTTTGAGACAGAGTCTCACTTTGTTGACTCTGGTGAAGTGCTGTGGCATCACAGTTCACAGCCACCTCAGACTCTTGGGTTCAAGCGATCCTCTTGCCTCAGACTCCCAAATAGCTAGGACTGTAAGTGCCTGCCACAATGCCTAGCTGTTTTCAGAGGTGGGCTCTCCCTCTAGCTCAGGCTGGTCTTGAACTCCTGAGTTTAGGCAATCTGCCCACCTCCGCCTCCTAGAGTGCTAGGATTACAGGTGTGAGCCACCGCGCCTGGCCATTTTGTAAATATTTTGTAAAATTTTGAAATGACTATTTTATAAATAAAGGTATAAACAATTTCTCATATCCTTTCTCAACTACCAACTCATCTCTTCCCAGGCATACTCAAAAATCTTGAGAGGGAGAATTGCTTTACATCATTTGTCCCCATGTCATTATCCCCCTTTTGCTTCTTTTGCTATTTTGTTTTGTCTCCATTTTTTACATTCTCTACATTTTTCTGTTCTTGGGACCTGTGGGTTAACTGCCATGAACTGCGTTATCCAGGCTTTTTGCCTCAAGCCTTCATTGAAGTTGAAGAATAGAAGGAACTGACAGGAAAATGGAAGGAGAGAGAGGTCTGGTTATTACTTCTGTATTTTTGCCCCACCACACCACTAAGATTCTTACAATACTTGTGCCCTTAAATACTTAGTATCTTTATTGCTCCATCTTTCACCAGTTTTTATTCCCTCTTCTTGTCTCTTCAGGCTAAAGGAAGGTAAATGTTCCTGTTCCTTCTGGTCCTTGGATACCTCAATCCTGCAAAGACCTTAATAGTTGATTTTTATATTCAAATAGATGCCAGGTTTGCTTTACATTTCTTTCTGTGACCCTGACCAATACACTTCTCAACCCATTCTAATCTGATTTAGGGCCTCATTGCTCTATTAAAACTACTCACATTTATCTCTTGTTTTAGATGCCTGCTCTACACTTTACAAAAATGTGGCCCATAAAGACATTTCACTTAATAAAAGGCTTCTAATCTTGAGAAAATTATGTCATTCTCTTGAGAAGGAGTTGCTAAAGAAGTTATGAGTTTAAACAGTACATTTTCTCTCTACGGTATATCCAATTGTCTACTGAGCATCCCTGCTTGTTTTCAGATGCATATTTCCAATCCATTATGCGTAATACACATCACATTTCTAAGATATGACACATAATAAATATTTTTTTAAAAGAATGAATGGACTAGGTAGCTCAATGGCTAAGACACCAGCCACATACACCAGAGCTGGGGGGTTCAAACCCAGCCTGGGCCTGCCAGACAACAATGACAACCACAACCAAAAAATAGCCAGGTGTTGTGATGGGTGCCTATAGTCTCAGCTACTTGGGAGACTGAGGCAAGAGAATCGCTTAAGTCCAAGAGGTTGAGACTGCTGTGAGCTGTGCTATGGGCGCCAGGCCAGGATTTCATTCTTGTTAATAGATCAGTAGTATTCCACTTTATATACAGGGTGGCCATAAAGTTTGTGTGCAATTAAAAATAGACAACTTTATGGACATCCTCTATATACCACTTTTTCTTTATCTATTCATCTCTTCATGATCAATTAGACTGATTCCATATCTTGGCTACTGTGAATAGTGCTACAATTAACATGAGAGTGCAAGTATCTCTTTGACATACTGATTTCATTTTCTTTGATACCTAGTATTAATAAATACCCAGTAGTGTAATACGGTGATTTTTTATTAATTATTGTGGACATTCCATACCATTTTTCAAAATGACTGCTAGTTTTCATTCATACCAGTTATAGGGTTTCCAATTTCTCCACATTAATCCCATAATTTTTAAAATGTTTTTTATTATAACCATTCTAGTTGAACATGAGGTGATATTTCAATATTGGTTTCATTTGCATTTTCCTGATAGTGATGTTGAGCACTTTTTCAGATCCTTGTTGTCCATTTGTACATCGTCTTTTGAGAAATGTCTATTCAGGTCTTTTGTCCGTTTTTCAATCAGGTTACTTGTTATTTTGCTATTGAGTTGATTTCCTTATATATTTTAGATATTAACCTTTTACCAGATGCATAGTTTACAAATATTTTTCCCATTTTGCTGGTTATTTCTTCACTCTGTTGATTGTTTTTGTTGATGCTGTTGTTGTTCAGAAGCTTTTTAGTTTTGTGCAATCCATTTGTCTATTTTTGTCTTCATTGCCTTGCTTTTGAATTCTTATTTTTAAAAAAATCATTGCCCAGTCCAATGTCATGAAGCGTTTCCCCTATATCTTCTTCTACTAGTTTTAGATTTGGGTCTTACATTTAAGCCTTTAATCCATCTAGAGTTGATTTTCACTGTTTGGTTTGTTATTGCTCTAAGATGTGCAAAGTACACCTTTAACTGGTCACAGTCTACATCTCACATCTCATGATATTAATAATGTTATTATTATATATTACATTGTATATCACATTTATCATATAATTTTATAGTATGGAATAATACATATTAATATATCATTATCTTATTTGTATAATACATAATATGGCATATATAACATTATATAACTAGAACCTCACAACAGCATAGTTTTATTTCTTCCTTCCCATTTTTCTGAATTTTAAATATATTTTATTTGCATATGTCTTATGAACCTCATAATATGAATCACATAATCAAAAATGGTTTTAAGAAAATAATGTAAAATTATCAAGTAGTTTAATATATGTGTCACAGAGTATGAAGACCCAAGAAAAAACACTTTGATGTCCAAAAGCAAAAAAAAAAAAAAAAAGGATGTTCCATCTGAAAGAAAGAGAGAATTCACCTTTCCTCAAACTTTTAGTTCTGTTCGGGTCCTCAAAGGATGATACCTGCCCACACTGGTGAGGGTGAATCTTCTTTATTCTCTCTACAAATTTAAATACTAATCTCTTCTAGAAACACCTGCACAGACACACTCAGAAATAATGTTTTACCAGCTATCTGGGTATCTCTTAATTTAGTCAAGCTGCCATATAAAATTAACCATCACAGGTTGGTCTCTGTCTCTCTCTTTTTCTCTCAGACTTCAGAAGAAACCAACTCTGCTAAAACTTTGACTTTGGACTTCAGCCCCCAGAATTGTAACACAATGAATTTCTGTTGTGTTAAGCTATGCATTTTGTAGGAATTTGTGAAGGCAGCCCTAGGAAATCAATACACCATCCAAACATTAAAGTCCAAATCTATTCTTTTCATATGTCTTTTTGACTCCAGGAGATAAAAATATAACTTTCTTTCTCATTTCTATAGTTCATTTCCTCCACTATGACATTCATAAAAATCTATCTGGTATTTTAATTGTTTCCATTTATTTAATTTTTACTATATTTTTTCTCTGCGATTTTTACAGAAAAGACCAACTCATCTTTGTATAATCCTAAGAGAATGCATTGTGCACATTATACATTCATTATTGAATATATTTAACTTGGTTTCTAAGTTAGTGCCAATAAGTGATCACTTCAAAATTCTTGATTTAGAGTTGTGCATTTTAATAAATTGGAAACAGAAAACGGCTGGGGTAATAAGCACATGCACCATAAATTTAGTTTACTTTACAAGCATAAGTAGCAAAAGCCTATCAGCACTGAATCCATACACATTGGTGACTATGAAATTTACTATTTAAAAGTAATGGTTTTAATACTAAAACTATTTGTATATTGTTTTATGCCTCCTAAAGTCCTTTCATTTCCATTATATATTTTTTTATGATATAGTTCCTGGAAAATACCTATTATTAATAACTTTATTTTACATATGGAAATATCAGGAGCAGAGAAGTGAAATGAATTCCATTTTCAAATGTATGGTCAATGCCACCACACTTTCACTAGCAGATCAGAGGGAAAAAATGCTACTACCAACAATACCATGACTGCATGTACATTTATGTAAAATGTTGTATCATTGTATAAAAATATAATAGGTAGTCAAGTTTAACACATCAATACCATGCTTGCAGTGTAAATAATGAAGCTAACAAAAAATCTAAAGTTCAATAAAAATCCCCAGTTAAATAGTATGATGGTTCAATAAGATTGTGTATTTCTAAACTTCTGCTTCCACTAGGACTTAACACGTGATGTGCACAAAGACACAAAAAACCATTAACACAGGCGGCACCTGTGGCTCAGTGTGTAGGGTGCTGGCTTCGTATACTGTGGGTGGCGGGTTCAAACCCAGCCCTGGCCAAATTGCAACCAAAAAGTAGCCGGGTGTTGTGGCAGGAGCCTGTAGTCCCAGCTACTTGGGAGGCTGAAGCAAGAGAATCACTTAAGCCCAGGAGTTGGAGGTTGCTGTGAGCTGTGTGACGCCACTGCGCTCTACCAAGGGCTACAAAGTGAGACTCTGTCTCTACAAAAAAAAAAAAAAAAAAAAGAAAAAAACCCCCACTAACTTAAGTCTTATAGTACAATTAAAACACTGAATCCAAAGTGATGACAATTGCAGGTTTTCTGTTTCCTATTAAGTGTTTTTTTTCATCGTTAGAGTACATTTAGTCTTTCTGTTACAAGGCCTTTTTCAGAACGCAGATTTCAGGGTAAAGTACATGGGAAAACTTTTGGCTAAAGAGGAAACAATACCCAATAGATGTTCTTTACTTTTATTATTAGATGTACATGAATTTTCCCTGTTCTATTATCAAATAAATATAAAGGAATAGATTTCATATTGGTTCTCAGTTGCAAATAATTCTTAGATACATACAGAATTAACTTTTTCTGTGAAATGTTCATTCTCTGTCATATTTGCACACAAATATCATATCAAATCAATATCAAAGCCTCCACACTTTCACTAGCAGATCAGAGGGGAAAAATGCTACCACGAATAATACCATATGCTAGTGGCATATTTGCACTTCAAATATCTTTGAAGTTTTTTGTGAATAATGTGGAATTCATTATAACCAATTTATTCCACTTTATCTCATCTCATTTTATTAGTGTACATTTGCTAGCTTATTTGCAAGTAGAATTACAAATAAGTAGAGTTATACATATACACACACACACACATATGCTGCTGATGGCACCAAATTCCTAGAAAAAGTTTTGTAGTAAGTATAAATTCAGATAAAATAATCTAAAAGAAAAAAACCAGATGAGTAGATATGAAAAACTTTAAATAATAAAAATATAATAACCAAATTACAAATAACAATAATGTTCAATAAATGAGGAGAAAATAAGCTAGCAAATGTACCCTAATGAAATAAGATGAGATGTAAAACATGACCCTTTCTATTATGTCAATATATGAGATACTGCTATAAATAGAGTGGAAATATCAGAAATTTAATTTATTGTACATTTTGATTACAAGGTATAAATACAATATGTATTCAGTCATTGAGTATCACAAGTTTACTAACATGAATGATATTTCAAGCACATTAGATTCTCTAAGTCCTTTATAAAATATTTAAAAGGTATTACTATTTTCAAGGCAATTTATACTTTAAAGTTATAAACAATGAAAAAATAAAGTTACATTTAAATAGAATTGGCAAGTAATTTTTCTAATTTCCTTGCATTTTGGACCAAAACCCCCCCAAGTCTATCACTCAATAACCCAGATTCATAGCAAAGATGATTGGCATGATACTGTGATCCATTGGAAGATTTTCATTCTAACTCAGGATTATGGTCCTTCATGGCGATTCCTAGTTTTTCCAGGAGTTTGCAAGATGATTTCTCAATCTCCGCATGGCTAATTTAACATCTTCATTCCTCAGGGAGTAGATGATGGGGTTCAACAGAGGTGTACAAACGGTGTAAAAGACAGAAAGGAACTTATCCACAGAAAATCTGCTAAAAGGCCATATGTAGAAATAAATGCAAGGCCCAAAGAAAAGAATCACCACTGTGATGTGGGCAGTTAATGTAGAAAGTGCCTTGGATGACCCACTGGAAGACTTGTGCCTGACGGTGATCAAAATGATGGTGTAAGAAATAATTAAAGCCAGAAAACAGCTCAATGATATCAGGCCACTGTTAGTTAGGATCATAATTTCCATTTCATATGTGTCTACACATGCTAGCTCTATCACCAGGGGAAGGTCACAGAAGAAACTATCTACCTCATTGGGACCACAGAATGGCAGATCCACTGTAAAAGCCAAGTGGCTAACAGAATGGAGAATACCCACAGCCCAGGAAATAGATACAAAAATCATACATAGCCTCCGGTTCATAATTGTACTATAATGCAGGGGCTTACAGATGGCTATAAATCTGTCATATGCCATAGCTACAAGCAGCATCATCTCACTTCCAACAAAACTATGAAGAAGAAATATCTGAGCCATGCAACCCTCAAAGGAAATAGTCTTATGCTCAAAAAAAAAGTCCATGAGCATCTTGGGGGTGGCAAAGTTAGACTGGCAGATGTCAATGAAAGAAAGGTTACTGAGCAAGAAGTACATAGGAGAGTTCAAATGGGAGTCAGAGGAAATGATGACAATAATTATGACATTGCCTAGCACGGATGTCACATAGACTACAGAGAAGATGGCAAAAAAGAAAAGCTGAAGTTCTCGAGAATTAGAAAGTCCCAAAAGTATAAACTCAGACACCACCGATTCATTTACGTGAGCCATGTATCCAATCTACAGTTATCTAAATGAAAAAAAAATCAGGAAATATCACAATGATTAATATTACAATAAACCTAGTTTATACACAAAAGGAATATGATATACTTTCAATATGACATACTTCCAATTTAATGAAATACATATATAAATAATCAATTGACTAATGCTTTACACCTAGAATTGCTATGGAAAGTCTGAGAAGTACTAAAAAGAGAAAGAGATATAAATCCTTTCATAATTAGGAGTGGGTTGTACATTAACACCAAAAATATTAATAAGATGAAAGAGTATGCCAAAGAGGTAAAAATAAGTTTTAACTCAAATAAGTGTTATTTGAGCAAAAAATTTTTCAAGGTTTGAAATCTGCTGACCAAAAATGAAAAAAAAAGGGGGGGGGAGGTATTTTAGGCAGAAGGAGTAACAGGAACAAAGATAGAAAGGTAAAAATATGAAGACATCCTGTATTCAGGGACCTGAGGGGTGAGTGAGCTGGCTAGAGGAGATGGCATGCTAAGAAGCAAGAAAAGTTAAGTTGGAAATGGTAGGTCAACAGCAAATTATGGATTTAATCAGGCTTAAATGCAAGGTCAAATGAACTAGATTCATGGCCTTGAAATTGAGAATCATAATGTGCTTGGTAGTGTTTTGAGAAATTTAACAAATGCAATTTTCTGTATCATGGAATGAGGAGGCAATATTGACATTGAAAGTGTTTCTGAAGGTAACAAACACTTTCTTTCATCCTCGTAACAATAGTTAATCAAAGTTTACTTTTTGTCAGATAAATAACAATCAATTATGCATAAACTTATTACTACCAATTACTACTCATTGTCTTCTGAGTATGCTTTTTATTCTATACATGCCTGACACATAGGAACTTGTCAAAATCTCTAACACCATTCATAAATGGTCTTTTTGGAAATATTTCATGCAATTATGTGTCACATATATAATTTAACACATAACAGATTCTAAAAAGAGAAAAAGTTTAGCATGTAAATTGCTTCTTAAAGCATTTTTTTGACATTTTGCTTAATATATGTGACCACTTTGTCCCAGAAGAAAGATTTTTCCTAAAGTGATTCAGAAAACATTTTTAACTTTAGCTCTGTGTATCCAATAGTGCATGATAGATATTTATTTTACTGATTGAAGTTCTGTGCCCTGTATTTTTCAGTGGTTTGTTAGAACCTAGTAATTTAGATATGACTAAAATAATAAATATTTAATATTTTAAAAGTAAAAATCATATGTGACCATAAACCAATTTAAAAATATTTACACTGTTTGTAAGCTTTCCTTACATAATTTTAACCTGGAAGTTGAAGAACTAAATCCCTTCAAGTACTTCCATATTTACATTTGGTTATGATATCTAGTTTCAAGAATAATTCAAAAACATAAATTACTCAAGAATATAAGGAGATCACCAAGCCATGAGCTGAACTTAGTACAAGTTTCCATCATGGAAGTATCATTACCATGTTGAAGATTTAGGGCAATTCTGGAGTATTTAATCATGAGGTTACAGAGGAAGAGGCAAACAAACATTGGAGAGGAAAGATATTCCTATTTCCAAAACAAAAAATTCCAAGAAAGCTAAATTTATGAATTTATAAAGATAAAATTTGACCCCATGAAGGACTGCTTTATATAATTCAATCCACTGTGGAAAGCTTAATAATATTGTGGCATTTTAATAGGATAACAATGTAATTTCATAGGATAACTCAGAACCACATGGGCTATTAAGCCCAGATGTGATTGAGTTTAGAACATAGAACTGAATTATCTCTAAAGCTAGTTTCATCTCTAAAATTCTAAGTGCAGAGACAATTATGTTATGGCAACACATGGAGTTTTAAAATATTACTCAGAATCCCTAGGACAATCGACAAAGAATGAAGAAGTGTCTCTGTTAATGAATCACTCACTTTGTCATTGCCACCATACCTCAGAGATAGAAGCCCTTTCAGATCCCAAAACACACTAAGAGAATTTCTCCATTCTTGGTGTAAGATCAAGCTGGATATGTAAGAGTTGATATTACATTGATATGCATCTCTAAAATGTGTCAATAGAACTCTGAAGTCATAATCATGAATAATTTTTCTGGTCCTTATTTTAACCTATAATTTTCGATTCCCTGTAAACCTAGAAGCAAGAATAAATAAAAGTCACTTTATTGACTACTACTGTACTTTGGATAGCTAATCCCCTGCTCCTTCAAAGAAAATTTTGATAATAAATAAATATTTGTTAAACGAATGGCGAAATAAATATCCTCTTAATAGACAGCATAAAAGGGACATAGGAGAGACAGATAATGGTTGTAGTATACTTTCTTTCCTTTATTTGTCAGATTCTGATCCTATTCCAATAAGAATTCCCAAAACCAGTGCAGAGGAAAAATCATACCGACAGAAAAGTAGAGAAGATAAATTTGCCTCTCGCATCTGAAATTTCCAATTTGGCTGAGACAGCAATAACCTCCCCTTTGCTATCTTCTGATTGCAGATTTTGCATCTCTAGGCTAATTTACCAGTTATTTCTTTAGTCAAATACTATGTCTACATGTCATGTTTAATACTTACATTTTTAAAAATTTCTTTCAATTCTTTATTTTCTCTAAATGTAATGTCTCCCAGTTTGTTTCCAGGCTTCCTGCTTTCTGCTATGAGTCTTCATGCTGCAAATATTTTTAATATAATTTTGACTTGGTGCATTTTAACCTGGTTCTCTGCACACTCTGTGCAGAAGCAAGTGTCCAGGTACTGCTCTAAGTTGGTGAGGGCTCTGCTCCTTTTGCTCTCAACCACATAATTATATCATAAAGCAATGCAATATAAAGGCTTTTGTTCTTATTCTAGGAAGCTGATTTCATTGGTGAAGCAAAAAAAAAAAAAAAAAAAATCACCCTTTGGAGATCTGAGGTCACCCTTCAGTGGGAACAATTATATTTTATAAAACGATTTTTCCAGAAATGGAAAAAGTGCTTTGTTTAATTTGTTTTTTGTTTTGTTTAGTTTTAAAAATTGGTGAATACATGTGAAAGCAAAAGATTACTTGGTTTTAACTAACTGTCAAAAAGGTAGTATTGGAATACTTTCTTTTAAAGAAACAATCACACAATCTTACAGATGATCACCCAAGCTTAGGTTTCCTCTAGTTGCAAGGACCCCACTACTTCACAAAGCAGTTTAATTGACTGTTAGAGAGCTCAGCTAGTTCTACCATCTGTAGTTTAAAGAATAAATCTATTCCCACGTTAAGACATTATTTTTTCACATATTTGAAGGTGTTCTCATTTATCCCATAAAACAAATCTTCAATTTTTCCCCAAACATATCAATAGTCCTTTTAATATAATCTGTCTAAGTTTCTAGATCTCCAAAAGTTCTGATACAAGTTTGAAATGAACATCATTTTTTCCCTTTTTATTATTTTCTTTTAAGAGAGAGTGTTGTTCAGTCACCCAGGAAGAACTGCCATGGCATGATCATGATTTAGTGCTGCTTCAAATGCTAGGGCTCAAGCAGTCTTGCTGATTCAGCTTCCCAAGTAGCCACAACTATAAGTGCATGTTACTGCTAATTTCTTATTTATTTTTTAGGTTTTTATAGAAATTAGGTCTTTCCATGTTGCCCAGTCTGGTCTCAAACTCCTGGCCTGAGTGATCCTCCCTTCCAAGCGTCTTAACTTTGGACAGCTAGTTTAAGCCTTCCAAGGCCACTCTAGTGAGCAGGTTTAGCCCCAAATTGAAAAAAATGCAGGACATCCCTTTCCAGTCCCCATTCCCCTAGGTGGGCTGGCTGACTGGTCCCCACCCATTGCTAAGCATTTGCCTTCTGTGCTGATTTTCCTCAGCTCCAAGTCTCCTTGCTGGCTGCTACAGTCAACTACTGCTTCACTATGCCCCTGCAGTGCTGTCCCTGGATGGGTTCCCCAAGCCAGAGGTGCTTAGAGTTTTCTTCCCCTTGCCTCATCACAAGTGGCCAGTAAGAAGATGTTTCTAGTCCATCATCTTGCCAAGATCATCTATAATTAATTTGGAATAATTCAGAACATTAATTAAATAAAAAGTTGGTTCTTTGAAAAATTAAATAAAATTGATAAACCTTTGGCCAGATTAACTAGAAACAGAAAAGTAAAATTTCTAATAACCTCAATCAGAAATAAAAAGGGAAATTAACAGCAGATAGCACAGAGATACAAGAGATTATCTCTATCTACTACTAGAAACTTTATGCCCAGAAATGTGACAATGTGGAGGAAATGGACCAGTACCTGGAATCACACCCTCTCCCTAGGCTTAACCAAGAAGAAATAAATCTCTTGAATAGACAAATATCAAGCACTGAAATTGAAGAAACAAACAAAAAGAAATCTTGCAAAAGCAATAACAAAAAGCCATGAAACAGATGGCTTTACACCAGAATTCTATCAAACCTTCAAAGAAAAGCTTGTACCAGAAACTATTCCAAAACATTGAGAAGGAAGAAATCTTCCCCAACACGTTCTATGAAGCAAACATCGCCATGGTACCAAAACCCAGAAAGGATCCAACTAAAAAGGAAAACTACAGACCAATTTCCCTAACGAATATCAATGCAAAAACACTCAACAATATCTCATCTAATAAATTGCAGCTACACATTAAAAAATGTATACATCATGATCAAGTAGGCTTCATTGCAGAAATAGAAGGCTGGTTTAACATACACAAAACCGTAAATGTAATTCACCATATATCAATAGAAGCAAAAACAAAGACTATATGATCCTCTCAATAGATTCAGAAAAAGCATTTAATAAAATCAGCATCCTTTTCTAATACGAACACTTAAGAAAATAGGCATAGGTGGCACATTTCTTAAACTGATTCAAGTCATCTATGACAAACCGACAGCTAACATCAGACTGAAAGGAGTAAAACTAAAAGCTTTCCACTCAAAGCAGAAACCAGACAAGGACGCCTTCTATCACCATTACTATTTTACATAGTTCTAGAAGTTCTAGCCAATACAATCAGGCCGTTGTTTTATGGTGTCTGACTTATAATAATTCTGCTTATTTTCTGAAGCTGTTTCTCCAAACCTACCATGTGCATAATACTAAGATTTTCTAATAATTACTTTCTGGTTGGGTTGATCAGAATTAGCTTTTTTGCTTTTAAAAAATGACCATTATTAAAGTCCATGAAATTTAGTAGGAAAATAAATTGTGTGAGTATAGGCTGACAATATTTATCAGACAAAAATAACTGAATAGCTCTACCAAATTAAAAAGAAATAGCTCTACCAAATAGAAAGCTCAAAATTGAAATATTTTTGTTCTGTCTCTTAAACATTCTCTCTTTCTTGATGTGCATAGGTGTGTATATTTAGTACATGTGATATGTACAAAATATGTATTATTTGTTATATACTTATATTGTATAAGTATAATTATTTAAAGATACATAAATTATTACATAAATGGAGTTGGTGGGAAAGATGAATTTCTATCTGTATACCAGTTATGATGGCAAAATAAATTTCAGTTGAAACAAAATTAAATCAAAAACTTAGGAGAACTAGGAAAAAATATATGTGAGCTATTTTTTATAATTTTGGAATTGGCAGGTCCTTTCAAGTATGATATCAAAGAAGTCATAGATATATGGATATGTAACAGATAGGATTGATTGACTTGCTAAATTATCACTTCTACATTTGGTATATCAAAGAGAAAATATAATCAACACTAAATAAAAATGGAAAACTGGAAAATATGTGTAACACTTATGACCAACAAAAGACTATTTCCTTATAAATCAAAACAGTATGAGAAATAAAAATAAAGAAATACCATAACCAAATAGACACGTAAATGCGTACATCATAGTTAAAAGGAACAGGAATGCTCCACCACTCCATGACAAGATCTTTTTTACCTAAAATATTGGAAAACCTTCAATATAATTTGGGAGGAACAGAGAAATCATTTTTTCATTGTAAATGACAGTTTAATTAGAAGTATACATTCATGTATTGTTGAATATATTTAAAGCAGAAACAACCAATTCAAAAGACATCAATACCCAATTAAAAAGAAAACTACTTTTCTTTATTTAGACATATGTGAAATAAATAAAAAAGAGAAATTTTTAAAAAGCTATTGTCAGTTAAATTGGCAAAGATGGCCAAGTAAAGCGATGCATTGGGGATACATGCACCACCATGATAAACATATCATAAACATATAACTGAAGTCACAGAAGATGAGAGAACAAAGCTAAACTAATAAAGAGACCCAAAGTTTTCAAAACTGAAGCACATATATAACTGAAGAATCAAGAGGTTACTAGCAGAAAAAATACAAGATTATTGTAAAGCTAGGTTGGAAGAGGAGGAAGGGGAGGAAGCACAAAATTCATAAGTGGATCAATGTGGACAGGGTCCAATCTTCTATTCCTTGTTTTCTGGATTTGAGTATGTCAGCTGCTGGTAACAAAATTACAAATTAACTCTTGGTTCAATGGTTATCTAACATTCTGGAGTTCATCATTTCAACAAAGTTAAGTGTAATCTCAATGATAGCCTCTTACTTGGGCCTATTAAAGAAAAGGCTATTTCAGTGTTCTCCATGGCTGAAAGCTTCCCAAAAAAGTAGATCCCTCAATCATGTTCCTGTTGTTACACCTTCTTCACTGTAAATACTTTTTTCTATAACTCCAGAAACAATCCATCTCTGAATCAAATACTCTGTAAGCCCTAGTATAGTGGTTTTGAAGAGGGACTTCAGGAACCATAAACTGAGGGTTTAGCCTTATTTACTTGTAGCTAGTCATTCATTTATGGACTTACTCTCTAAGCACAACTTTTCCCCCCAAACATTTCAGAGACTAAAATGACATAGTATTTGCATATAATCTAAACACATGCTCCCATATATTTTAAATCATCTTTTATCCAAACCTTTCTTCCTCTGCCAATGTTAGGGATAGAACCTCTGATTCCATTTCTTTTTTTTTTCTTATTAAGTCATTCATACATATATCATAAATACGTTTATGCCATTATGGGATTCAATGTGTTGATTATTTGTACAAATTGGAATGCTTACATCCTTCACCTCATTTACCCCATTACAGGATTAAGATATTTATGCTTTACACCTGATAGATCCAACTTGTACTTGCAATATGCTCCATAGATGTGGTCTCCCTACCAACCCTCCCTCTATCGACCCACCCTCATCCATTCACACCCCCATCTATTCCCCCCTCCCTCCCCTTCCCTCCTTCATCCTAGGCTATAGTTGTGTTTCATTTTTCACATGAATGTGTGAGTGATTCCATTTTTTAATGATTAATTACCATTATATTTTAGGGATTATGTTAAAATTAAAATTTAACATTAATTCAATATTATAGATAGCATATAAATTTCCAAGGTAAAGATCACTCTGTAATGTCATTTCATTCAAAGTACAAACAGCTATCTCATAATAAAATGCACAAATGAGCAAAATTACAATTTGTATAATTTTATTATTTTCACTATAATTTTATTAATTTTACATAAAAATCCTAAAACCAAAAATATTTAAAAATGATTATACTTGATTCATATGAATAAAATAAAATTCTGAAGTAATAAATACATTGTATATACAACCTTACGTGCAGATGTTGATGTTGTTTCCTAAAAAGGAGAGTTGTAATCCCCATACTTTTAAAAGAATCAATAAAATGAAACCTATTGATCATGGTGACTTATCTTTTTGATGTTCGGTTGACTTTGCTTTGCTACATTTTGTTAAGGATATTGGTCTTTCATTTTGTTGTTGTTGTATTCTTTACTGGTTTTGGTATCAAGGTGATATTGGCTTTGTAGAATAAGTTAGGGAGGATTCCCTCCTTTTCAATGTTATGGAATAATTTCTGTAGGATAGGTATCAATTCTTTCTTGCAGGTATATTAGAATTCATCTGTGAATCTATTTGATTTGTAGCATTGTTTTGGGACATTTTTTACTACTATTTAAATCTCACTCTTTATTGGTCTCTTCAGGATTTTTATTTCTTCCTCATTCAAGCTAAGAATGTGGTATGATTTCAAGAATTTATCCATTTCCTCTAGGTTTTCTGGTGTATGTGTATAGACATTTTGTAACATTCATGGGTAATATTTTGTGTTTCTTTGATATCAGTTGTAATCCTTTTTCATTTATGATTGATCTTATTTGAGTCCTCTCTCTTCTATTTCTGGTTAATCTGGCTAGTTGTCTATCAATTTTATCTTTTCAAAGAACCAGCTTTTTGTTTCATTGTTCCTTTGGATTTTTCCCCCTAATTCCTTGAAATGAGATATTACATTGTAATTTGTGATCTTTGTGTCTTTCTGATATAAGCATTTAAGGTGGTAAACTTTCTCTTTGGCATTGCTTTTACTATGTCCCATAGATTATGAAAGCTTGTGTCCCTTTTGTCATTCATGGTTCAACATAAGCAAGTCATTAAATGTGATTAATCACACTCAGTAGCAAAACCAAAAGCATCTGATCATCTCAACAGATACATATAAAGTATTTGACAAAATTCAGTACTCCTTCATAATAAAACTAGGCATAGAAGGAGCATAACTAAATAATAAAAGTCATATATGACAAATTCACAGCCAATATACTGAATGGGGAAATGTTGAAAGTATTCCCCCTAAGAAGTGGAACAAGACAAGGATGCCCACTGTCACCACTTCTATTCAACATAGTCCTGTGAGTCCTAGTCAGAGCAAACAGGCAAGAGAAAGAAATGAAAAGCATCCAAATTTGAAAAGAGGCAGTCAAACCATTCCTGTTTGTAGATGATATGATGCTGTATCTAGAAGTCTGAAGATTTGAGGAGAAAGTCCAAGATGGCAGTTTAGAGGCACTTCATCAGGCATTCTTGGTAAGGTTGGGGAGAGGAGCATTTAGCCACCTGCATCTGGACCATCCTGCCCAGAAACAACATTGCAAAAGCACAGAATGACAGAGTAGTACATCGTAAGTGAAAAAGATAAGAAGAGAGGAAGGCCTGCACAGAAAGCAGGTACAAGGGAGCACAGCCACTCAGGGACAGAGCCAACACATGGAATCCCTGGGGGATTAAATCCTCTGGTGAATCTCCTTTATCCCCTAAATACCTCTGTGGGGGTAGACTGGGAACTGGCCCAAATTCCAGGTGGGTCTATTACTCTGGGTAGAGGGTGTGATATGAAGCAAATAGAAGACTGACAGGGCTGTTGGGGCCAGAAAAGCTGGTCCTTTGGTGGAGGGCCCTGGAAAGTGCCAACTGCCCATGGCTTCTTTTAGATGAAGCAGATGGCCAGCAGCTAGGTGCCCACCAGAGCAGTGCATGGGCAAGTTTAAGTTTGGAATTTTGTTAGTGGGAAATTTGGCTGCAGAATGCCCCATTGCACTATTTCAGTGAGTCAGAGTAGAGTGAAGATCACTAAGGCATTGAGTCACTCACACCCATGGGAACTCAGGTTGGTGCAGCTTCCCAGGGACCCACCATGTGGCCAGCTTTGTTTCTCCCTCCTAAGCTTGGGTAAACAGCTTTGGGCTTATCCAACAGGGCAAAGAGCCAGATTGAAGAGGCAGGAAGTGGCTTTGTGATTTGTTTTTTCTTATTTTAATAGTGGAGTGCGATCTGGTCTTGTTGCTAATTTTTTTCCTAATACAAGAGCACCACTGTTCTTCCTAATTTCTGTTTCTAAATTTTCCTAGACTGTAGCAGCCCATATAGCCTATAGGTAGGAGGAGTGAGCTATAGGAAATACCTGTATGGAACACCTTGGTGAAAGGGCATGGAGAGAGATTTAGTTCTCCTAACAAGCATGAGAGCTTGTGAGATGAGAGCATTGGTGATTTGGCAGTCTCTATACCTGTGGTGTTGAGAGGCTCGAAATCAGCCTTCTATTAGGCTGGAGGAGAAGGCAGTCAAATTCTATCACGGACCTGCTTACTCTGACTCTGTCTCCTCTTCTGCCTGCAAAATGCCAGCACGGCATCTCTCTGCTGAAGATTACCAAGTTCTGCTAAAGACTAAGATCTATCTGTTCTAAGAAAACTGCTTTACTCTCTCTAAGACACGCACACTCTCTCTCCAGCTAAAGTAGATAGCCCTCAGGCACCTAAGAGAAATCTGTTCCTGTGCAAGGTAGCTTAGCAGTCCGTGTCTGGAACCTACCTAAGCCAGGCCCAAGACCTGGCCAGTCCCCGGGTCCTAACAAGTGGTGTCAGAAGCAGATCCTGACAATAGACAACCAAGTTCATAGTAGTTACAATTAATTTTTTTTCATTATCTCTTATAGAGTACTAAAAAGGATTATCAAAGATATATAGATATCTTCTTTCTTTTCTTTTTTGTTTTTCTTTAATTTTTACTTCATTCTTATTCTTTTTCTTGCCCTCTCCTACATGCATGCTCTTCTTTCTTTTTTCCCTTCCTTTTGTTCCATATACCAAAGGGCAATTTTAACCTTAAAGAAAAAAGATGCAGTAGATCAAAGGGACAGATTCATTCCACGGATGCAAGGTTGGTTCAGTATATAATAATTCAAAAACATAATTCACCACATAAACAGAAATAGACAAAGACCACATGATCCTCATTACTTTGGCCATAGTTGAGATGCACCACCAGAATACACTGAAAATATAGGCTGGGTGTTGATATGAGAAATTTGAAGGATTATTATCTTAATAAAGGGAATTCCTCACTACAGGTGGAATTTCAGAGGTTCTCTTTGGCTTCAGATAATGGGACACAATTTTCCTTATGGCTGCCTTCATATCTCTGTTTCTTAGTGTATAAATAATGGGATTTAGTATGGGGGTAAAAATGGTGTAAAATATGGCAAGAACTTTGTCCACAGGATAGGTGGTAAAGGGCCATACATAGATTAAGATGCAAGGTCCAAAGAATAATATTACTACCATGATATGGGCAGACAGTGTAGAAAATGCCTTAGCCATTGCAGCTGAAGATTTGAACCAGACTGTAATGAGAATAATGATATAAGAGGTGACCAAGACAGAGAAAGTGCTTAGGGAAAGAATTCCGCTATTGACAACAATTAGTATTTCAATGTTGTAGGAGTCTAGGCAGGCAAGTTTGGTGACTCGAGGAAGGTCACAAAAAAAAACTGTCTACCACATTAGGTCCACAAAAAGGTAGGTTCACAGTGAAAGATAACTGGCTCAATGTGTGCACCAAGCCCACAGTCCAGGAGATTACGACCAAGGCAGTGCAGGTCTTTCGGCTCATGATCATCACATAGCGAAGGGGTTTGCATATGGCTACATATCTGTCATAGGCCATGGAGACAAGGAGCACCATCTCTCCTCCAGTGAAAAGGTGAATGAAGAAAATTTGAGCTATACAGCCACCAAAAGATATGGTCTTGTGTTCATGCAGAAAATCAGCAATCATCTTAGGGGTAGCAAAGGAAGCCTGACAGATGTCAACAAAGGAAAGGTTTCCTAGGAGGAAGTACATGGAGGAGTGCAGGCTGGTATCAGAAGTCACTGCGATGATAATGAGAAGATTTCCTAGGACAATGGCCACATACAACACAGAGAAGAAAACAAAAAGGAGAAGCTGGAGGTTCTGAGAACTAGAGAGTCCCAGCAATACAAACTCTGAGACCACTGAAGAATTGACCTTATCCATGGGTCCAGGTGGCAGACTTGTTCTGAAACAACCCTAAAGGAGAAGAATTAGGAAAGGATCAGAATTATAAACCGAGAAGCCTCTTAACATGAAGGTTTCTGAGATCTCATATATAAAGTATATCATTGAATACAAAAATTTTGAAGAGACCATGATAATATATCTGCAAAGGAGGATAGTAGGAAGTAGTTTAGGAGAATATCTAAATAATGCTTAATACTTTGATCAGCATCATTAGAACCTCTTGAATTGTGGGGTAGACTTTACCTATTACAGAGTAGTAAACAAGCTCATCCATGAGTGACTTATGATAACAAGACTAGAGGAGTGACTTAAAGTCCAGTTCCACAGGTTTCGTGGATTGCCAAAATAATTTAGATTGATTAGTCTTGTGGTCGTTTTCCACGAGAGAGAATTTACAATAAATCTTTAAGTACAACATTCTTTTTAACACTCCAAGAGATAGTCATGACTTGATGTTTATTGTGTGATGCAAGTCATACTGATTAACTCTGAGCTAAATGTTTTTTTCTGAATTCTAATTCCACATATTAAAAATGTTAGGAACTGTAAAAATACCTTCTTTACAGGTTTTTAAGCATGATAATTCATAACATTCTACTATCAAAGTTGTTATGTTACAATAGAGGACCTATCAGCAAAAATTTAGCTTACTGCTGCTGTGGGAATCATAAAAAATTTAGACAATTTCTACTAAGGAGATACTGTTAAATACATATTATCCAAGTCTATAGTTTCAACTCAATTTGTCAATTATTTATGCAAATAATTTCTTAAAATGTATGTTATGTGAATTATTATTTTTGCTTGATTATTCAAGAGAAGTGTCTAAATTTTCCATTTTCTTTACTCACCAAAATTAGATTTTATTCCACTTGTGTTCCCCCTGCTGAAAGTTCTCCAGGACTGTCTCAAAACATCCTTATAACTAATGAAGTGATAGAGAAGTTGTTTTAGGATTTTTTTTTCTTTTCCATAGATAGGTAAAAAACGATTACTTCTTAAAAGTGTCTTTTATTTAGAATCAGAATACTCCTAATAATTAGTTTAAAATTCCACCTTATATTTTTTTCCCTATAAAGATATACCCCTGCTATATAAATTTGGTAAAGTTAAGCTGGAAAAAAATTTTGAGAAGCCCTCTTTCAGGAAACTGCCTTAGTTCTGACAATTAACTGCTGATCACAGTCATAGTAAGGGGCCTATGAGAGTGAAATGATTCTAGTCTCGTGTAAGAGCACAAACATATTCTAATGCCTATTTATTTTCTACAAGAAATCAAAGTCTTTCCTATTTCTAGGATACAGACCTACCCTCTCATTTACATGGATGTAATTCACACTGGAAATTCCTCCAGTAAAGAATAATTTCATGCACATTGGAAGAATGTTTTGAGAGACATTTCACTGGTCTGCATTTTGCATATACATTATATACATTATTATGAACTCTGGCACTAACGCAAAAAATTAAGGTGATGCCTAAAAATTGTATGAAACATTGGCAATGATGAATAAGTGTTTATAGTATATACGAGAGCAATAATTGAAGGGATTCTGAAATAGAATGTAAATTATTTTGTCAGCTTATCCCATGCATGACTTCATTCATTTAATTTTTCATTTCTAAAATAAAGGTGTTCTTGCTTGAGTTCATAGATTTATCATGTCAAATGATTACCTAATGAAAAATGCTTATTTTATAAATGCAATGTAAGTAAACTAAAAAATGAGGCAGATTTCTACTGAATTATAAATAATAATTTTGAAAATTGTGAAAGAATCTACTATGTATACACTATATCAAGAAATCTTTCCAAAAGTCTGTGCCGAAGGCATTATTATCCCCAAACTGCAGAAGCAGAAACCAAGGGTTAGATAGGTTTAATAATTTCTAATCAGAAAGTTAGTAAATATCACAAAATCTTAGTGGGAATTTGAAATCAGGTGATAAAAATTTAATACTTAACCTTTATTTACTAAGTGCCAGCAAAGTCTCAGAAACTCTTCTAAGCACTTTACATGTATTAATTGACTGTTCTCATAAGACTGAATGGTGAACACACTTATTAATTCTATAGTAACAATTAGAAATCAGAGTTACAGAGATAGTAAGTAACTTTCCTAAAGTTACACAGCTAAAACGGCATTGAATTAGCATTTGAACTCTGGCCATCCCTCCAGTGCTAACATTCATTAATACTATACTGTCTGATAGCTGAATGATACGAAACCCATGCCATCTACAGTATGCTACAGTTGGAAAGTCCCTCAGTATATGCTATTTGTTGTAATCTGTTCACCTACTGGGAGGCGTTGGTTCTTTAGTTAAGCCAGAGTTTCACAGCTGACACTTGAGGTTGAATAATTCTTTGCTGAGAAGGATTGTCCTGTGACTGTAGGGTGTTCAGAGCATCCTTGACATTATCCACTAGATACAAGTTGTGCTTTCCTTCTTGTCCTAACAACCAAAACTGTCTCCAGGCATTACTAAATTTCTAGCTGAGGGGGTACAAAATCATTCAGTTGAGAACCACTGAGTTAAGCCATCCTTAGCCTGCATTTTCAATCTCTCCTTATTTTATTGAACCTTTTCATCTATTGACAACTGCTCAGATTGACTCATCAGAGAAATAAGAAAAAAAGAACTCTCCTAAACTTTTCCACCATCTTTAGTCGGTTTTGTTGGGGTTTTTTTCTTTTAATTTTTCCTCTTTTTAAAAAGAAATTTCTTATAGTATTGTCTACCTTTTCCCCCTCCAATTCATTTCCACTACTAGCACCTTTAACATGCTTAACTATGCATTTTGCTACCCCAGTCAGGGAAACTACTTTATCAAGTGTCTTCAAAGACCTGGTAATGAAAACTGATTTTGTTATACTCTTAAGCAAAACCTCCTGGTTTTCTTCTCAGAATTTTTAATATTAGCTTCCTTCCTCCATGCTATTGCTCTTCAGAAGTAGATTCTCCTAAAGTTCTAGCCTCTAGGTTCATATTTTTTCTTCACCTTCTGCACTTCTTGTACTCTTTTTTTTTTTTTTTTTTGTAGAGACAGAGTCTTACTTTTTTGCCCTCGGTAGAGTACAGTGGAATCGCTCCAACAACCTCCAACTCCTGGGCTTAGGCGATTCTTCTGCCTCAGCCTCCCAAGTAGCTGGGACTACAGGCGCCCGCCACAACGCCCGGCTATTTTTTGTTGCAGTTTGGCCGGGGCTGGGTTTGAACCCACCACCCTCGGTATATGGGGCCGGTGCCCTACTCACTGAGCCACAGGCGCCTCCCTGAGAATTCAGCTTTCTAACAAGCTGTGAGGTGATGCCAGTGCTGCTGGTCCAGATACCACACTTTGACTAGCAAAGCAGTAGTAGAAAGTGCATAGGCCTTGAAATAAGTCAGACCTGGGCTTGAATTGCAGCTAAACTACTTCTACTTAGACAAGATACTTAAGCTCTGTTTTCATATCAGTAAAATGGGACTAACAATACTAACTCTGGGCTCGGCACCTGTGGCTCAATCTGCTAAGGCGCCAGCCACGTACACCTAGGGTAGCGGGTTCGAATCCCCAGCCCGGGCTCTCCAAACAACAATGATGGCTGCAACCAAAAAATGGCCGGGTGTTGTGGCGGGTGCCTGTGGTCCCAGCTACTTGGGAGGCTGAGGCAGGAGACTCGCTTGAGCCCAGGAGTTGGAGGTTGCTATGAGCTGTGATGCCATGGCA
>CAUYQV010107294.1:0-28310 GCA_963574575.1 Galagoides demidoff
TTTTTTTTGAGACAGAGCCTCAAGCTATCCCCCTGGGTAGATTGCCATGGCATCACAGCTCATAGCAACCTCCAACTCAGGGGCTCAAGCAAGTCTCCCGCCTCAGCCTCCCAAGTAGCTGGGACCACAGGCGCCCGCCACAACGCCCAGCCATTCTTTGGTTGCAGCCATCATTGTTGTTTGGTGGGCCCAGGCTGGGGATTCGAACCCGCCACCTTAGGTGTACATGGCTGGCGCCTTAGCCGATTGAGCCACAGGCACCGAGCCTTAAGTCATAACTTTATACACTGATGCATTTATGGGGTTCAGGGTACTGCTTTATCTACAATATGAAATGTTTACATAGAACCGAGTAACATCTTAAGGTGGCCATGGTGTGTTTTCCAACTGAGCAGAGTCAAGGGCAGGGGCTGCCCCGGAGCAGTAAAGCAGGGGGCGCAGAAGCGCAGGGAGAAGGGCCTGGTTGACAGGGGCTGCCTGTTGCTCACGATCCTGTGGGCCCCCATCCCGGGAAGGTCCCACTGTGCATAGCAGAGTGCTAAAAGCCTGGTGGCTGCTCCTGAAACGTGATAACCTTTAGGAGAAATTGCTGTGTTTTGTTTGTTTGTTTGTTTTGTTTTTGAGACAGAGCCTCAAGCTGTCCCCCTGGGTAGAGTGCCATGGCATCTCAGCTCACAGCAACCTCCAACTCCTGGGCTCAAGCGAGTCTCCGGCCTCTGCCTCCCAAGTAGCTGGGACCACAGGCACCCACCAAAACGCCTGGCAATTTTTTGGTTGCAGCCATTATTGTTGTTTGGCGGGTCTGGGCTGGATTTGAACCCGCCACCTTAGGTGTATGTGGCTGGCACCTTAGCCACATGAGCCACAGGCGCCAGCCAGAAATTGCTGTTTTGAAAGACAGCGTGGAAAGCAGCGCTCCAGCCCCCAAGAAGACGACCCTCCCCCAGCAGAACAGTCTAAGTGCGGTGCCTGATGGAAGAGACACACTTTGGTCTGAAAACAACCCTTTTCATCTCAAAAAATCGACGTGTTCTGGACGTGTCAATGCTCTTTTGTTTATTTTTTACTTCTTGACTGCATATCCACACCAAGTAAAAAAGTTTCAACCACTTATTCAAGCTTAACAAAATCACCTTCCCCAGAAAAATTTAGGTAATTGGAAACAAGGGCAAGTTGTTTCTTCGGATTTATTTTGCTCTCACTATAAGGATGACTTTTATTCCTAGATATATCACAGAGAATAGAGGCTCTAAGTTTAAGATTTGTCTGTGAATCTGACACCATGTATTTAAGAAATTCTTTGCAGAAGCAGTCTGACTCTTTCCAGTGTTTGATTTTTTTTTTAAAGGAGATGAATGATGATAATTTCACAATCATGATAAAGAAGGTACTAGTTCTCCTCTGCCCTTCATCAGCATTTTAATGGAAAATTGATTTGTAACCAGTTAATAGTTGCAGAGTTTATTACATGTCTCTGTTCTCTTCTCAAGTATAGGCCATTAAAGACAGGCCGTGGGTTTTCTGAGCTAAAGAAGCAGTAAATGGCTATGAACAGACTGCCAAGGTGGTTCCAAACATGTTTTTAATCTTTTCTCTTCTAAAAAAGTAATTTAATCATTTTCTAGCACTTCTCCAAAATTTCATCTTTGACAAAACTAGCTGGATTTATATATATAGTATGCAGAAATAAATTATATATTTTATGTATGTATATATAATTCACTCAAAGATACCTTATTGAATAAAGTACATATGAGAAAAATTATCTTTTTATAAATGCACTGGCCCATTTGCCATCTGAAGCACAGAGAGGATTAAAAACTTAACCAATGTCCAACAGTTTTTAAGATGCACGAGGAGAATTAAACTCAGATATGTCACAGCCCCTAACTTACATTTTTAAATACTAACTTATGAAGAATTATAGACAAATGTAGTAAACAAGCATTAGCTACCTTTCTTCTTTTTCCTCAGTGTCCTTTTAAACTTCCTTAGTAGGCTAGTTCTTTTCTTATTCCTGGGTGAAATCTCCTTCCTTGGTGCCTCTGACCATATGACATAGAAACCTGGCCCAGGTCCTCAGAAAAAGTGCCCCTGGCACCAGGGTGCACCTCTTGTCTTTCACCAGCAGATCCAGACCCAGTTTACTGCCTCTGAGTTTTTCAGGATTGAGTCAAACACCAGTTCCTTATATTCTTCCAAACTTCGTGAGTTAAATATTGAGGTCATTGATTAGTTAACTTATTCATTTCATGTATATTTATTGAGTATCTACCATTTGGGAGCCATTGTTTTTTACTAAGAACAAAATAGACACAAATATTTATTCTCATAAATTAATCAAACTAGGATATTTCATTTTTGAGAGGAGGAGTAAGAGGGAGAGGGAAAGAGAATGCTCTTTATAATTATGTCATGACATTAGGCATAAATCCATCTGTCTCAGGAAGACCAGGGCATATGGTTACCCTGGAGTATGTTGTTAGTGTTATTTAAAAAACTAGTATAGGATGATGTGAGATTGGAAGGGCCAAGATGAGCGTAGAGCTTATAATTTTATTTTATCTTATTCATTTCAAAATATTAAAGGAATACAAATGTTTTTGGTTAGGTAGATCACTTTTGCAACACTTGAGCCCCAGCTATAAGTGTGCCTATCACCAAAATAGAGTTTATTATATACATTAGGTAGATTTTGGCCCCTCCCATCTCCCTCCCCTCCCCCGTTGATCTCCACTGTGTTACTTCCCTCTGGGCATATATATGCTTGTCAGTTAATTCCTAATTAATAGTGAGTACATGTGGTTTGTGGGTTCCATTCTTGAGATACTTCACTTTAGGAGAATGGTCTCCAGTTACATCTAGATTGTTGCCAAGGGTATTAATTCTGCCTTTTTTATGGCTGAGTAGTACTCTGTGAGGTACCTATATTAATCTGCTCATGGAGTAATGAGCATTTGGGTTGATTCCAAATCTTTACAATTGGGAATTGTGCCACAATGAAGCTTTGAATGCATGTGACTTTTTGATAGAAGGTTTCTTTTCCCGTGGGTACTCAGTGGCGGGATTGCTGGATCAAACAGTAAGTCTACTTTTATTTCTTTGAGGTATTTCCAAACTGTTTTCCATGGAGGGTATACTAATTTGCAGTCCCACAGAGAGTGTATGTGCATTCTTTTCTCTCTGCATCTAATCTCACTTTTATTGTTTTGGGACTTTTTTTCCCCCAGCACATTGCATTCATTGTTACTACTAATATGACAGTCTGATATGTAATTACATAACTTTACAACTCACCAGGATGCACTTTTTAATAAAAGCCATCCAAACAGGGGTAGGCAAGGTGATATCTCATTGTAGTTTTAATTTGCATTTCCTGTGCAGTTAGTGAAGTTGAGCGCTTTTCATATGTTTATTGGCCATTTGTTTACATTGTTTTGAAAACTTCTGTTCATGTCTTCGCCCACTTTTTAATGGCCTTGCTTGTTTTTCTCTTGCTGATTTGCTTGAGTTCTTTGTGGATTCTAGTTGTTATCCCCTTAACAGACGCATAGTTTGTGGATATTCTCTCCCATTCTGTAGGTTAAGTTGATTTTTCCTTAGCTGTGCAGAAGCTTTAATCAAAGCCCATTTATTCCTTTCTGATGTTTCTGTGATGACCATTTATGTCTTATTCATAAATTCTTTGCATAGGCTGATATCTGTTAAGTGTCACACTAGAAAAAAATACTGCCTTGGGGCCATGCTGTTTTATTAGGTCAAGATGGGTCAAAAGACATGTGACTTTTAAAGGCTTCACAAGGCCCCAAGCTCAAAACCTGTGTAAGTTAAATGCAACTCCCATGGCAGTTAATAAAACAGTTTATCCTACATTTCCCGTAGAATTCTTACGGTTTCAGGATTTACGTTTAAGTCTTTTATTCATCTTGTATTAATTTTTGTGAATAGTGAGAGATAAGTGTCCTGTTTTATAACTCTGCATGTGGCTATCCAGTTTTCCCAGCACCGTTTAATGAATAGGATTTCTTTTCCCCAGTATATATTGCTGTCTGTTTTGTCAAAGATCACAGATCAGTTGGCTGAAGGTAGGTGGTTTCACATGTGAGTTCTCTGCTTCATTCCATTGGTCTATGTCTCTATTTTTGTACCAATACCACACTGTTTTTGCTACTATAGCCTTGTAGTATAGGTTGAGATCTGATAATGTAATGCCTTCAGTATTTTTTTTTCTTCTTGAGATTGCTTTGGCTATTCGAGCTCTATTCTGGTTCTAAGTAAAACACAGAATTATTTTGTCTAGAACCGTGAGGTGTGATGTCGGTATTTTGATGGCAATTGCATTAAATCTGTAAAACCACTTTGGGTAGTATGGATGTTTAAACAATGTAGATTCTGCCAGTCCTTGACCGTGATGTGTTTTTCCCTTGTTTGTGTCTGTGATTACTTCACTTAATGTTTCATGGTTCTCCTTCAAGACATCGTTCACCTCCTTGATTAAGTACTTTTCTAGGTATTTTATTGTCTTTGCAGCTATTATGAATGATATTCAGTCATTGATCTGTCTCTTGGCTTAACTGTCATTGGTACACAGAAATGTTGCAGATATACACATATTGACTTGGTATCCTGAAACTTTGCTGAATTTATTTATAGATTCTAGGAGTCTCTTGATGGAGTCTTTGGGGTTTTCTAGCCATAAGATTATGTCCTCAGCGAAGAGTGATAGTTTGACCTCCTCTTTCCTGGTTTGAATACACCCTTTATTTCTTTCTCTTGCCTGATTGCTCTGACTAGAAATTCTAAACTATAGAGGTCTACTACTCTGTTGAATAGTAGGGGTGACAGTGGCATCACTGTCTTATTCCAGTTCACAGGGGACGGATCTTTCTACCTTTTCACCCATAAATTATAATGCTGGCTGTATGTTTGTCATAGATGGCTTTTATAATTTTGAGATATATTCCCTCTGTGCCTCAGAGGTGGTTTGGAAACACACAAATTTGCTGGATTTTGTGAAGAGTGCTCTTTTCTTTCTGCTTCTATTGAGATGATCATGGGGTCTTTGTTTCTGCGTCTGTTTATGTGCTGAGTTACGTTTATTGGTTTCCATATGTTGAACTATCCTTACAGCACTGGATGACGCCCATTCGGTGCCAGTCGAGTATTTTTTTATGTGCTGCTGAATCACACTGGTAGTGTTTTATTGAGGATATTTGCATCCACATTCATAAGGGACATGAGTTTGTAGTTTTCTTGTCACTGTGCCTTTTCTCAGCTTTCCTATTAAGGTGGTACTGGCTTCATAGAGTGAGTTAAGGAGCCTTCCTCCTTCTCAATATTATAAAATAATTTCTGTGATATGTGTAGCGGCACTTCTTAGTAGCTCTTCTTGGAGATCTGGTAGAATCATGCTGTGAATCCGTCTGGTCCAATGATGTTGGGGTGGTAGGAGGTTTTTTATTATTGCTTTGAATTTATAGCTCACTATAGATCTGTTCAGGAGTTCTATTTTTTCTTCTCCACTGAATCTTGGTAGGCAGCACGTTTCCAGGAATTTGCCATGTCCTCTATTTTCTAGTTTATGACATAGAGATTGTCATAGTATTTGTGGACAATGTTTTGTACTTCTGTAATGTCTTCATTTTTGATTGAGCTTATTTGTGTCTTCTCTCTTCTGTTCTTGCCTGATCGACCAATTTCATTTATTCTTTTCAAAGATCAATGTCTGTCAGTTTCATTTATCTTTTCAAAGAACCAACTTTTTGTTTCATTGACCTTTTGCATCATTTTGTTTTACATGTCGTTTAGTTCTCCTCTGACCTTCATTATTTCTGTTTCTGCTGCCTTAGAATTTGGTTATTTTTTTTTCTTCCTTTTCCACTTCCTTGAGGTATGACAGTAGGCTGTTAATTTGTGATCTTTCTGTCTTTTTGGTGTAGTAATTTAAGGTTATGAATTTAACCTTAAGGAATTCTTTTTGGCTGCCTCTCATAGATTTTTATAGCTTGTATCCCTTTGTCATTCAGTTCAAAGTATCTTTCGATTTCCACCTTAATTTCATTCTTGACCCAAGAGTCACTCAACAGCAGGTTTTAATTTCCATGACTTTGTGTAGAATTGAGTGTTTCTATTGTGATGTCTTTCTAGTTTTATTCTGCTGTCATCTGAGAAAATACATGGTATAATTTCAATTGGTTTGAAAATACTGATTGTCATAGTATCTATTATCAAAGGAATAACCAGTCTTGGAGAGTATCCCATATGCTGCTAAAAAGAAGATACATTCAGTAGTTTGGGGATAAAATGTTCCATAAAGGTTTGTTGTGTCCATTTGATTTGGAGTCGGCCTAAGTCCATTCTTCCTTTATTTATTTTGTGTTTTTCTATTTTGTCAAGTTCTGACTGTGGGGTGTTGAGGTTCTTGGCAGTTACAGTGGAGTTCTTTATTTCTTCGATTATCTCTAGTTAAATTTGCTTTTCGTGTCTCCTGTGTTAGGCACATATGTATTATAATTGTTATGTCTTATTGCTTAATTTCTCTCTTTACCATTATTTGAGGACTTGCTTGATCTTCTTTTACCTTTGTTACCTTAAAGTCCATTTTATCGGATATCAGAATGGCTACACATGCTCTCTTTTGATTTCCATTTGTGTGGATTTTTTTCCACCTTTTATGTTGAGTCTGTGTGCGTCTTGTGTTTTACATCTGTTTCCTGGAAATAGAAGAAACTTTGGTTGTGTTTTATCATCCATTCAGCAAGCCTGTTATTTGAGGGGAGTATTCATTAACATTATGGGATAGAACTGATATGTGGAATGTTGATCTTTTCATCCTCTTTGGTACTTTCTTGCTTTGTTTTCCCCTTGTGATATTGTTTTATAAAAGTTTTGAGTTTGGGTGTTGCTTCCACTAATTTTACACTGGTGGGTGTCTGTTGTGCTGATTCATGTATAATGCTGCTGTATTTCCTATAGGGCAAGTCTGGTCATGGCAAATTTCCTCCTGTTTGCTTATCAGAAAAAGACTTAATTTCTCCATCATTGTAAAACTTAGTTTGGCAGGATGTAAAATACTAGGCTTTTCATTGCTCTGTTTAAGAAGTTTGAAGATGGAGTCCCATATCCTTCTGACTTTAAAGGTTTCCAGTGATATCTTCAGTTAGCCAGATGAGTTTCATTTGTAGGTTACTTGTTGCTTTTGTCTGAATGCTTCTAGAATTTTCTTCTTCATTTTGAATTTGGTCAAATTGATTACTAGGTGTCCTGGAGATAACCTGTGTGCTATAAATCTTCCCAGTGTTTAATGACCATCTTGTACCTGTATGCCTGAATTCTAGTGATAACAGGGAAATTTTTCTTAATAATTTCCTTAAATGGGTTTTCCATGCTTTTGTCTCTTTCTTCTTCTCCCTCAGAGATACCTATAATTCACATGTCAGTTCATGTCACATAGCTCCACGTCTCTGTCAGTGACTGCTCAGCTATTTTTATACTATACTTTGCCTCTATGACTCTTTGCTTACCTGGATTATCTCAAGAGCTTTGTCTTCAAGCTCTGAGACTCTTTCTTCTTCATGGTTTAGTGTGTTGTTGAAGCTTTCTGCTGTTTCTGAAATTCCCTAAATGATTCTTTCATTTCTTTAAGTTCTATTATATTCTTTCATATGTGGTCTAGCTCTTTAGCAACTTTTTCACTGATCTCTTAAAAAAAAAATTGGCTTCTTTTTGATGCTTTTCGTCTTTCTCTTCAACTCCATTCATCTTGTCTGCCATCCATATTCTGAATTCCATCTCTGTCATTTCAGCAATTTCCTTGTGGGTGTAATCAACTCCTGTAGCTCCACTATAGTCCCCTGGGGGTGTCAAACTACTTTGTTTTTTCATGTTCCAGGGTTCTTTTTCTGGCTTCTTCTTATCTGGCTTCTCTTCTCTCAGCTCTGGGTTAATAGGATGGCAAGACACACTTTCTTATTTAGTAAGAAGAAGGGGAGGACCCTAGAGGGAGCTTTTGTTTCTTAGTCTCACCTGTTCACTCATTACAGGAGGGGAAGGTACGCTGAGAGCTATTGCTTTGACCCATTTTCCTATGATTGTGATATTTTGAGCCAATGCTGGATGATCTTTGTGTGGGGTGGAGGAATATTCCCTGGTTCATTGTTGGAAGTACACATTGGGGGCTGGCTGCAATCTTCTTTTTGTAGCTGCTTTTATTTGGGATTGCTTTGCTAGTTTCATCCAGTGAGGTGACAAGGACAGCTGTGTCGATCTATTTAGGTAGTGACCAATAATGACTAGGCAGTTGGCATTTGCTCAAATCAAGTCCAGGAGTAACAGCTGCTCACGGCTAGAGGGTCTGGAGTGAAGTGCTGAAACTTGGGGAGGTTCCACTGCTCCAGTGGCAGCGGTGGGAACTCAGTGGTAGGGTCTTGGGGTCCAGATTCAGCTCTTTAATCTCAGTGTTAGTGTCACAGTCCTGGTAGGGGCTTTGGAGTTACAAGGCAGAGTTGTACATATGGAGGGCAGTTCTGCCAGCCTGGAGACTGTCGGTGCCTGGTCACATAGGCAGGGATTTATTTCAGTGTCCCGGGGACCATACCGAGAGGCCAAAGCTGCTAGTTGGCCAAGGTCCTCTCCCTACACCTACAACCTGCTGAAGCTGTTGCCCAAGGCTTCCCAGGTGGTAACATTAGCAGCTCCTCCTCATCTCATATCTCATGCAGAGGAGGGGGTGTTCTTAGCCACTACTCTCAGGGCATAACACAGGGGAAGCTTCCATTCTTTCTGGTACTACCCCTTCCCAGTGGGGATAATCCAAAAGCTACTTCTGGAAGGCTATCATTTGCAAAAACCCAGTATTGGCAGCCACTAGCTCTGTGCAGCATCTGCTCTCTGGTGCAGTGTCTCTGCTCAGACTCTCAGCAGCTCCCTGATAACCTCAGTGGAGAAGAGAGTCAGCAGGTGCTGTAATGAACAAAATGTACAGTTGTTCTCCCTGTTGGTGGTTGATACTTACAGTAAAGAGCCAACTGCAGAGATGTTCTTTTGTGCCTGTAATACACTGTAGCCCTTTAGGAGAAGCCCCCGAATGCTCCAGGCAGTGAAAGGGGCTCAGTGGGTCCCAGAGGACTGCATCTCTTCCACAACAGAGGTGGGTGAATGAGGGAGGTGCAACAGCGTTAGATTAGGCCAGGCTAGAAGGCCTTGCACAGTCTTGGCAGGGCTCAAAGGTCATTTCCCAGACCTCTGGGAAAATTTGCTGGGAGAGGAGCCAGTGTGCCCTCTCCAAACTGGAAAGATTGACTGGAAAATCTGCTCATGGGGGAGGGGCTGTCTGTAATTCACTAACTGCCTATGAAGAATGAGCCGCCCCCCATCCCTACCCCACGAGCCTCCTTCCAGAGCCTGTTTGCTGGAAAGCAGCATTAGTATTTGCTCTTGGCAGCATTAGTCACATGGTCTGGGAAACCTGGAGCCTGCCTTCCTGTGGGGGATGGGTGCCCTACCTGACCACCTTGTCTACTATCCACCCTGCTCTCTCCTGTTAGTTCTGCCCCTGGGGCTCCCTTCCCTCCCATGATGCTCCAGCTGATGAGATGTCAAAGCTCCCTGGACCTCAACTCACTCTGCCCTCCCAGCTGCAGTGGGCAGAGGAGGAAGGGTCTGAATGGAGGGTAGACAGGACCCTGGCTCCTCTGCTCCCTCTCCCTGGAAGGAAGCCTGCCCTGAATGTCCGTGCTCCAGGATCAAGCTAGTACCACACACAGTTCAGTGGGGGCAGCAGCACTTGGGCTGATAAGTGTGGAGAAGCTTCCAAACACTTTGGCAGCCTGATGATTACTGAAGTTGTAGGAAGGAGAAGCAGAATTCCCGCTTATGCCTCATTGGGCTCTGAGACTCTCTGGGCTTGGGCCTCATCAATATATATATATATCTTTGCCCTTTTTCCTGTTTTTCTTTGCAATTTCCCTCTGTAAAGTCTCCAGAAAGCTCCAGCACTTCTTCCTCAGAACTACACCTGAGTGGTGCCCATTTCCCCCTCTCCTTTATCTGAAATATTTCCTCCCCTCTGGGGTGCTCCAGCAAGCAATGTCTTGTCAGCCATCCTGCCCTTTGCTGACAAGAGCTTGCGATTTTAAACATGGTCAGGGAGGGAATTCTCACTCTAGAGAGGACATGTGAGTAAACACTTTTAGAAGGGAAGGAAGGGAGCTACACTGATAGAGAAGACAAGAGTATTCAGGCAGAGGAAACATTAAATGAGGGCCCAGAGTGGGCCTGTGTCCCCACATTTGAGGAAAAGGGCAGGAAAGCAAAGTGGCTAAGGGACTTTAAGTTAGCAAGGGAGAGACAGTGGATGGATTAGTGAGGTAAGAAAGGGAGGGGAAAACAATTAGGGCTTCCAGGCATTTGTAGAGACCTTAGCTGCTGCTCCAAACGAGATAGGAGCACAAGATTTTTAAGCAAAATACTGGCATATTCTGACATGTTGTAACAGGATTGAATTGGATTCTGTGTTGATAGAAATTGTGAGGGTAAATGTGGAGTCAGAGAAGGCTTGCAACGACCCAGGTAAAAGACCACGGTGACAATCTTGGAGGGACAGTGAGGACAGTGATGAACAGAAATGATCCCAGGACCTCAATATATATCTATGCATACATCAAGATTTCCTATAAATTACAAGTGGGATACGCAAAACCTGGAGCCGAACTTAACCTCCAGGTCTTCTTTTTGGCTTGGCCCATTGGAAGGGTGGATTTCACTAATGGTTTTCCCAGAGCTCCTGGCAGTTTGCCTTGGGTGAGGAGGGTTCCCTTCACGGAGAGGGGAGGGGGAAGGAAAATGCCACCTGACTCTAGCAACATTTTCAAATAAATTTACTCTTCCTGGTCGCTTTAATTCCAATCATTTTATAATGCTGAAAACGATAGTGGGCTGAGGGTCACAATATTGACCCTTTGAAAGCCCTACATAGATGCAGTGAAAACTCACTTTGGAATACAAATGTCTGTCCTATATTATTTGATTATTGTCCTCAACTAAATAGAGACAAAAATAATCACATTTTAGCACCCTAAATACATGGCTAATACATGAACATAAGCACACACACGCACACACAATAAAACCAAGACCATGTCTCTGATACAAATTTTACTATCTTTTATTTATACTGCCATGTCATTAAATATGTTTTGAAACATGAGTCTTTCACTGCTACATTATAGCATAACGTGGTTGCAATATTTATTCAATCATTCTCCATTAAGATTTTAATAGACTCATCATTCTATAGCTTGCTATGATAAACATCCCTATTATAATCTCTGCATACATATCTGAATACTCTCTTAAGATCACCTTCTAGATATAATATTAATAGATCAATACTAAATAACATTATTAAAATGCTTGGTGTAGTTTACATAATAAATATTCAGAAAAGAAATTTCAGTTCATATCCTCATGCAATACGTTGGTAATTTATTTCAATGCAAGCTCAGAATCACTAGCTGTTATCTTTTTGGGGATTCAGAATAGTTTTTTGAGCTGTAGCATGAAAAACCTATGGCTTTATGATACATTATTCTAAGTTAGAAACGTGTTAAGTCAGGCTAAAATGTACATAGAACTTTTAATATATTTGGATGTAGTAATGTAAAAAGATAGGTACAACACATATATCTTTCCCAGGTTTAAAATTCCATTCCCCATGACCTATTATGGAAAAAGAACAAACTTTTTATCTGTGGGGAAAAGTTAATTAATTCTGGTAATTCTTGACAGACTGCAAGACATAAGTACAGCTAGACACAGTCACACGTGTGTTGCTCATTTTAAAGAAAGATAAACTTTCCATGAGGAAGGGTGATTCCTGAGAAGACCTTAAGGGATTCTTCCTGGGATGAAAACCTAGGACTCCAAAGATTATCAGAAACCAGATAAAACTAGGAAACAGTCAAACACGTACTGGAGGAATGGCTGGCAGTAGCTGATGGAGTTTGGATTTGATTCATATAAGTTAGGAAAATTTTTCTTTGGAAGTATATATTAAAAAGTGTCAATTGCATATGGTTATTATTACTATTATTATCAGTCCTCAAAACTTCAACTCTAAAGAGACTTCTTGGTCGTCTTCAGACCCTTCCTCACATTGGTGACTACAGTAAACTGTATACGTTCCCATTGATGTATGGTGTTCACTAGAGTCTCCTGTCTCCAGAGCACTCAGTAGCAAATATTAATATACATTCATACCAGAACAACAACAGTCACTACACTTAGATCGACACTTCCCCCTTTCTCATAACGTATTTTTAATAAACATTTGGTTTTTTTTTAAACTGTCAGTTAATTAGAGCTTATGTGTTGTATAAAAAGGGTTCAATAAGGGCATCACTGGAGATACTGTATCTTCATCATTATTATTAATGAGGATTTTATGCATAATTCATATGAAACTTGACTAACAGAATTACATGTGAGTTTAAATGAACTGGGACGTTAGGATGAAGTCCCCATGCCGAAGTCAAATTGTGTGTCCTCAGTCACACAGCTAGCAAAGGGAAGAGTTATAGTCAATCCCAGGTCTGTCTGATTCCCCCTGCTTGGTATTTATCTTCACAAGGATGCCAGAGGCTCCAGCAGCAGTGACTGATAGTTCTTCCTTCTCCCTCTCCACCCAGCACCAGCACATGGAAAGTACACAGCCCATATCTGTTCCAGGGCGGAAGGCACGACTTCACATTGCAAATAGCATTCCACTGAAGTATTGCTCTGTGGGTTCTGATGCTTGCAGAATGTCAGATCTGACATTCTGAATCAGGAAATACAAAAAATGATTTCTGGGTAACAAGGAGAAATCACAACTTTTAGGATGGGACTTGTGCCTCCACTTAACTAATCCCAAAAGCAGATTTAGAGTAGGGTGTGAAAGGTGCATCTCCATTAAATTTTGTGACTGTCAGGATTTACATTTGTTTGGTTGTGTTTTGTTTTGTTGAGTTTTGACAAGATGCCTGGTTATCTGAAAAGTACGTAGCCATTCAATCGAGCACACCATTCATTCACGGATCTTAGAATTATTCATTAAACACTTCAATGTAATTATGTGGGAGACTGCGAGCCAGGTACTATGAGAATTACAAAGATAAAAAATAGAAGACCTGATCTCAAAGAATTTGGAAACTACTAGTGGAGATAAACCATGTAAAAAATAACAAGATCCAAAACAGAATATCTCCAGGGGAAAAAAATGAAAAAAATGATAGCTAAGAAGAATTATGGTGCGCAATAAGGGGGAATACTATAGAAGACATAGCAACGGAATTGAGAAGGAAGGTGAGAACAAAACCACACTTTTAGCCACCTAAGGCACACCAGGAATTGTGGTTAATGTTTTAGACATTAACTTCCATGTGATTTGTATTTAACTCATGCTAGTTTTGAGCCCTGGGTCTCATGAAGCATATATAACTCACATGTCTCTGACCTATCTTGACCTAATAAACACAGTGGCTCCAAGGAAAATACTTTTTTTCTAGTGTGCAGTCAATGTTTCGATAGTTTTTTGAAAAAAATTATGTTCTGAAAATCTTTTTAAGTGGTTAAAGCAAAATCCATTATATGGAGGAAGACAGGGAGGGGCCAGAACATGGAAGAGCTTAATGCAGTAGAGATGGTGGCAGCACTTAGCAGTGACCTTCAACTTCTGAATGTCCTGATGCTGATGACTTCTAAGTGCCAGCATACACATCTCTGAGCCTGGGGATCTTTCTCTGAAACTGCTGATGTCTACTCTGATAGTCGTGGTGGTTTAGAGACAGCAGGGAACTGACAGTGCTGGAGCCGCCCTTAGTCGGCAGCTGATGGGAGTTGGCGCAGACACACCTCTGCTCACTTGCCCTTGGTCTGGAATAAGAGTCCAAGAAGTTAGCTCTATTTCCCCCATAGAGCTAAGTTCCAGTCATCTGCTGTGTAACTAACTTAAAAACATATTCCCTTAGGGAATTGGTTCCTTGTCATTCTCCTAACAGTGTTCCCTGCATTTCCAAATACACTTTTTGCACTAGAATCTTTCTTCAAGGAAAACACAACTTAAGGCACCACAGAGAACTTAAAATTTTTGCTTGTTTTTGAGAAGTATATCTAATCAAAATTGTTTTTTAGACAAATCAGATATGATTAAGTGAATTCCACTTCTTTTGAAGAAAATTGAGCATCCCACAATAAGAAAAGTTGTTTAAAAGTTTAGTAAAATATCATGTGTTTTCTACTGTAGCAGAAGGGAATACCTGAGATCAGGTATCAGACAGTGCAGAATGACAGGCCTTCTTATTCCTTTCATAATATATTTTAAAGTATAGATCAAAAATTAGACATGGTATTACTATTCTATATATTAACATATATAGAATAATCTCATGCACATGCTTCATTTTGGTCATGCAACATACATGTATCACCAACTTCCCAATAGTCTTACTGTATTAGCAGGAATAAACAAAGCCATCATTTTAGAATATGGCAAGTTAAAATGGTACCATGTAGAACTGCTGCTTCCATTACTGTGATTGGTCAGAACAAAAACTAACCAAAGGAAGACTTCTTGAGAGAGTATAAGACTTCTTGAGAGACTTATTTGGCAAAGCCAAGTGCTGGCCTCTTATACAGGTGTGTAGAAAAATTCTTGCTTTCCAGAGTTTACAATCTTACTAAGGCAACAAATCACAGAAATAAAATAATCAGAGAATAATAATAAATGATAATAATAATCCAATAGATAGATGTTGATCCTTGTTAAAGACAGTAAGATTTTATTGCATTAGGGACCATCATGAAGGGTGTAGAGACCACTGTAATGAGGTCTTGCAGTGAGGGAGAGAGACTGGACCCAACTCCACTTCCAACAAGCACAGGTGGGGATTTGTAACTAAGGAGCAGGGTGGAGTCAGGCATTGGAAAATACTAAGAGGAAGCATCAGGGGTGAGGGCTGTAGCAACCTAAGTAATAGGATTTGCAGCAACCTGTGTAATAAGATATGTAGCAACCTATATAATAGGATATATAGCAGCTTATGTAACAGCGTAGTCATCTATGTGACAACCTATGTAGCAACCTATACAGCAAGATGTGTAGGAACCGGGATAGCGGGCTTACAGAGACAAAATGGCAGTTACTGGACATTAATGATCAGACTTGGGCAGTTGGAAATTGATCAGCTGTGGAATTCCAGTGAAGGGGGCAGAGCTAGGGGAGGAGCACATGTTCTCAATGAATAGCAGCTACAGAGGTTGCTTGGGGCCTTTTCTCCAGTTCATATGGGAAGGCCTACCTCCCGCAAGCTTCAAGCTTACAATCCATCGTCCAGCCTGCTTCCTTGGTGATGCACTGACAGAGGGTCATTTTTGTTACACTGACTCAACCAAATTCTTGCTGAAGGCAGGCCAACGTGGTAAAATATTGAGGGTGGTCATATAACTCAGGTAGGGGATTTGCACTAAACTGACAACATGATTCTTGATCAAACTGGATTCTAGCTTACATTAGAAGGACGAGATGTTTCCTCCTTCCCTCAAAGCTATGCTTGAGTTTTACCATAGCTCAAGCCCATTCATGGAAGAAAAGACCCTAAAGAGAGAAAGACGACCACGGGGCAACTTGGTTCTTCTCCGCCCCTGAAGCATGAGTAGGAGAGAAAGGAGAAGGCCAACTGCACATGAGGACCTGGGACAGCTGCGGCCCTGCTGGGAGTGGGATGTGGCCAAAATCCATACCGAGTCTTTACCTGACGGAGTGGTGGGAGAGGGAGGAAACTTGAGACTTCACCAATAAATCCAGCGAGAGACTGTGGTGGAAAATTTCATCTAGAAACATGAAGGATTTTGCATAAAGAAGATGTATTCTGAGATACACTTTGGAGGATGGCCAAGAATAAAGATTTAGCCAAGGAAAAGACATCAGATGGGAAAAAATACACACAACAAAATGGCAGATAATAGGAATGAACCATCTTAATTTTAGAATTTTCTTGTCAATGCCATTATCCATGGCAGAACGTGAGGATGTCAGAGCTTCCTCACTGTCTTTGCTCAGTCAACCAAGGCTTAGGTCCTGTGCCCCCTGCAAACTGTTCACATCATCCATTCCTCCCTATGCTCACTTCTTTAACACTGACTGTATCTTATCTCACTGGGGTATCAGTGAACTCTTTTAGCCCTCATCATAGCCTCTGACACATGCTTGATGCTTCAGCAATGATTTTTGTCTTGATTCTTTAGAAAGTAAAATCTATTTTCCATTTTTTTTTTTTTGAGACAGAGCCTCAAGCTGTCCCCTTGGGGAGAGTGGGGTGGCATCACACCTCACAGCAACCACCAACACCTGGGGTCAAGCGAGTCTCCTGCCCCAGCCTCCTAAGCAGCTGGGACCACAGGTGCCCGCCACAACACCTGGCTATTTTTTGGTTGCAGCCATCATTGTTGTTTGGCGGGCCCAGGCTGGATTCGAACCTGCCACCTTAGGTGTATGTGGCTGGCGCCTTAGCCACTTGAGCCACAGGTGCCGAGCCTATTTTCCAATTAATAGTGGCACAAACTTTATTACCAGGAAACACTTTCTAGCAGTGTTCTCTTTCCAACAAAATACTTAAAATGAATTAATTATGAATGATAAAATATGACACATATCCTTTTAAATAAATTATTGTTCAGAAAGAAAAGAAGCCTTCAGAGACCAAAAAGCAATCAAGATCTTGTATCCAAAATGGTGGAAATGGAAGATAGGAATTCAAAGAGCTGGGATATAACAGGCAAATTAAATTTAGAAGGAAAGAACTTTGGTCTATACAAAGTAGGAAACTATAACAGAGACCTGGATCTTGAATAATAACAACCACAGTGAAAGCATAATTAGGAAAAAAAAATCCTGAGCCATCCTCCCCCCACTGAATAAAAATAGATGGCAAAAGAATTTATCAGACCTGGCTCTGGTTTGGTGGCAAGGGAAAAATGAAAGTCACAGATCTATAAACTTGCACTTAAGGACACTTAAGTTTCAAAATCAAACAAGCTATGATCATCTTCTGAAAACCATGAGCATCTAAGTTTATTTTTAAAATAGCCCCCTAATAATTTATGCTTTGGCAGAGATAAACGCCAAGCCTCTCATGAAAAAAAAAAGAAGCCACCTCTCAATACAGACCTGACTAGGTTGTATATGAATGTCACAGTGTATCTCATTTTCAAAACTCTCAACTAAGCGAGCAGGAACCTATATAAATAACATCTAAAACTAAAGAAAAGGCAGAATTCAAACTCATCTATTGAAAGTACATGAAATAGGCCTCAACATTAAAAATACACCAAACATTAAAAATCCGGGTTACAAATATAAAGCAAATTTCAACATAATTTCAGAAATAAGAGTTTTTTATTTTAGTAGCCACAGAAAAATAATACAAAATTATCCATAATTAGTTGAAAAAGTAGCAATTGCATGTAGAGGTGAAAAATACAATTATTAAAATTAAAAGCTAAGTAAATGTTTGTTCCTAGATCTTCTATATATGAGAAATGGAAATCATGTCCACTGAAATATTTGTACATGAATGCTCACGGCATTCCATTTCCATAAACAGGAGAATTATTGAACAAATCATGATATATTAAAAATGGAAGGCTATTCTGCAATAAAAAATACTGAATTATTTATACACACAATAAGATGAGTAAAACTCAAAAACACTGAGTTGAGCTAAAGCTAGAATGCAAAAATATATGTGTATAATTCCATCTACACAAAGTTAAAAAACTCTATATGAGAGAAAGAAGATCAACAGTGGGCATGGTTAGAGGACTAGAGAACTTTCTAGGCTAGGGGATGGAACTTTCTACATTTAGATTATGATAATGCTTACGTGGTTGTAGCTAACTGTCAATACCCACCCATCTGTGTTTTCTCTTTATTTTTTGTTTTTTGTTTTTTGTTTTCTCTTTATTGTGTCTAAGTTATGCCTCAACAATTCAGAGGGCAATTTCTTAGCACCACTGAAAAGATAATTGTTTCAATGATAGCCAAGATTTATTGAATCTTAAGCATTACTTTACTGTAGACATAGACTAACTCTACTACTTTAATGAAATAGGGGTTATCATCCCCCCATTTTTCCCTTAAGAAAACGAAAGCACGTAAAGATTAAATGTCAATTGTACAGAGTTTCATAGAGAGTGAATAAATGAATTACAATTCTAACCTAAGAAACTGGACTCCTGGCCTACCCCATACCTGGAGATGTTTCAAGTGCTAATTTCAAGCTACCCTCAGAATAAATAAATCAGTATCTCTGAGGTCAGCTCTGAGTCACTCATGAAAACTATTGCCCCAAGGAAACTTGCAGGTTTGTGCCCCGGAACATGTACAAAAATATTCACAGTATGTTTGTTTATGTGAGCACATTATTGGAAACAACTAGGAACAAGAGAAGCTGAATAATATTGCACCCTATTTACATAATTTAAGACTTTTGAGCAGTGAAAATAAATATCCGACAGCTATTCTCATGGACGTAGATCTTACAGGATAAAATATAGAGTGAAAACAGCAAGTTGGAGATGATTATGTGCAGTCTGGTGTCATTTGTATCACTGTCATAAACTTTTAAAATTATCAATATAATGAGGAGGTATAATAAAACTATACATAAAAGCAAGAAAAATATAGATACAAAATTCAAATCATTTATTCCTTCAGAGGGTTGGGGCAGAGAAATAAAGAGGTGAAATACATGATAAACTTTAGCTATCCTGAGATCATTCTAGTGGTTAAATATAGTCATTTTGTAGACCTCATATATTGTTTATATATATATATATACATGTGCATTATTTTGTTATTATTACATATTTATATACAAATTTAGACGTTAGCACAATTTTACTAACACCCAGAAGTCACTGGCTATTTTTGGAAAAACTGGGCTTACGCTATATACAAGCATTTCAAAGAAAAGGTAACATATTATCATCTGCAGGGTCCAGGCTGAATTTTATATGAATAAATCACTGCACATGCCACTCACTCATTCATTATTTCTAGTTTAAAATGAGGAACTCTAAAAATAGTTTTAAAGAACTGAATATTCCCATTCTAATTCCTTAGAATTAAAATCACCATTATGTTGCTCCACTCCGCTCCAGTTTATGAAGAGATAAAAACATAATTCTTACAGATTATCCCTCAAGTCACATGATCAACCTTGAGCCACATCTGACTTAATGACGAACTTGCACAGTCCCTGTTGCATGCCAGGCTCTGTGCTATGGCTTTGCATGTGACCGTGCACCTTGTCTTAGAACATGACCAGGTCATGCTCTTCTTACTATCTCCATCTTATAGTGGAGAGAGTATAACTAAGAGACAGAGAGTTCACATAATTCACCCAGGGTAACACCTCTAGCTGGGAATAGGGCTTTACACTCAGGCTCTCATGCCCCATCTTTGGACCCTTGGTCCCTAAGCGACACTAACTCGGTCCCTGATAAAGACAGTGAGATATAGTCCCATGCCTCCAAAGTGCCTACAAGAAAGCAAACTTGTGTTTTATCTGACCAATAACAAGAGATTCCATTCGCATTGAGCCGTTAAGGCCACACACAATAAACAAATGACTGCCATAAGGGCATCAGGGAACATAACAGCTGAAAGGAGGCTTTGGAGGACCCCCTGAAGCTAGGCCTGCACTGAACCAAGGACTGGACTAGGCGGTGTTTGTGTTCAGGTCTTGAAAATATAGGACTCTCTATCTCTTTCCTTGGCCAAAGAAATGTATTTTGGCTTTCTGTGAAGTTATCGGGTCTCTCTTCTTCATCTCCACATCCTGCAGGTACTGTTCTAACATTACTATTACCACAGATATCTGAGTCAACCTGCTTTTTAAAAAAAATCTCTTTAGGCCTGGTTCGCCTTTTGTAGGTTTTATTTTTTTCCTTTGTGATTATATTTCAGAAACCTTGGCAAACCAAGTTTAGATACGATTTTCTTTACACTGGAAAAAATGTAAATTATAGATTGAAAATGATGACTATAGATTTGCATATCTGCATACATTTGTAATGATGAAAGATTTATTTACCCACACTTAACGTAATTGTTTAACTTCCAGGTATTCTGATTATAACCTCTCTGAAACGTGTAGTTTTGAATTTGAACCCTAAGTCCTTTGCTTTATGTGCTGTCACATTTTTTTTCATCTCTGCATTCTGAGAAAATTTCTCCGGTTCATCTTCCACATCCCTGATTCATTGTCCATGGTAACTGTCCTCATCGACTCCACTGAAAATTTTATTCAGCTATTTTAATTTTAATTTTCTTATAAATCCTCATTATCTTATTCACCTTCCTTTTTTCTAATCTCAATGATCCCCTTTTTATGATTTTCTGGATTTTCTGAACATGTTTCAAGGAAGTCATATATTATGATAATCCTCTTAAGAGAACTAACCCTTTTACCAGAATTTTTCTTGGTTCAGATGAATAGTGAAGGTTTTTTCCTCTGAACATTCAGAATGATAGCATTTTTTCCTTGTTCTTCACATGGACTCTTTTTTTTTTTTTTTCTTTTGAGACGGAGCCTCAAGCTATCCCCCTGGGTAGAGTGTCATGGCATCACAGCTCACAGCAACCTCCAACTCCTGGGCTCAAGCGAGTCTCCTGCCTCCACCTCCCCCCAAGTAGCTGGGACCACAGGTGGCCACCACAACGCCCGGCCATTTTTTGGTTGCAGCCATCATTGTTGTTTGGCGGGCCCGGGCTGGGGATTCAAACCTGCCACCTTAGGTGTACGTGGCTGGCGCCTTAGCTGATTGAGCCACAGGCGCCGAGCCGTTCACATGGACTCTTTTTAGGAGGATGGGAATAATCTAAGGAAGGAGAACTCACAGTTCTTAACTCATTCTGTGAGATTAAAATTGTAAGCTGTTTGGCAAGTCAGTTTGTATAGTTATTGGCGAAATTCACAGTCTTGTGGGGCTTTCATTGACTTGGTCTCTATGGCACTGAGATGGTTTAGCCTTCTCATCTCTGAACATAAAAAACATACAGAAAATAAAATTCCCAGTTTAACGGCGCCATATGCCACCCCTGACGATTGATGCTTTAGATGTGGGAATGAACGGGCAGCGATGAGGATTCTGTGACCCCCCAGGCCAGCTGATAAACATACACAGAGATGCTGCTGGTACAAAGAGGAGAGGAGCATTTTGTCTCCTTAACGCAGAACTTGCATTTGATCTAGGAAACAGGTAATAAAGAAGGAGCAATAGGCATCAGCCACATACACCTTAGGTCGTGGGTTCAAATCCCCAGCCCGGCCCGCCAAACAACAATGATGGCTGCAACCAAAAAATGGCCGGGCGTTGTGGTGGGCACCTGTGGTCCCAGCTACTTGGGAGGTAGAGGCAGGAGACTCGCTTGAGCCCAGGAGTTGGAGGTTGCTGTGAGCTGTGATGCCATGGCACTCTACCCAGGGGGATAGCTTGAGGCTCTGTCTCAAAAAAAAAAAAAAAAAAAGAAGGAGCAAAACATTTTTCTATGTCCTTATTGGTAGGTAGACTCATTTTATGCTCACGAATTAAGATTTTTAACCCAGTTCTATAGTTCTGGTAGTGAGTAGACATTTCCTTCAGATTCCGACAATGAGTTGATAGTCTGGGAAATAAATTCTAAGTTTTCATGTGTCTCTGTCTATATTTTAATGTAAAATTTGGAGATACTGTGCCTAATGCCATTAACCAAATGATATTGAACTGTTGTTCCCCTCCTCGCTGTGGGGTTTATATAACACAGACTCCCTCATTCCCATCCCACATCTTGTCCATTTTGTCCAACTGAGTGGCGGTTTCAGCAGCCTACCTCTTTCAAATCTGCCAGTAACTAAAGAGAGAGGGTCTTGTTGCCATGTTTGTTGTTGCTGTTTGTTTGTTGTTTGTTTCACATGTCATGGAATTAAAATAGAAATATTATAAATTAGGAGTTTTCAGAAGAAAGACACTAAAAAAAAAAAAAACTTTAAAGAGCTATTTTATCTACATCATGCATAATGAATTACACTTTTAGAGCAAATCTTAACCAAGATGAGAGTACATAAAAATATTCCATTGCAAGCTGTTAGTAAATATAAATTGCCATTCCTTTTACTTTTTGGGGTGCTTGTCAGAGCTGATGGGCTTTGCGGAAAATTTTAGACTCTATAGTGCCATTTTAATAACCTGCACATTTCACAAATAGAAATTCCTATCATCCAGTTAATTATCCATGCCCATGTTACTTCTTAAAATAGAAAGATGCTTTGAATAGTGAATTGATTTTATTCTGTCATTAAGAGTTAATGCAACTTACCTCAGTGGACATGCTCTGTACATAGTTGAGGCCAACAACCAAAGACACTCAGGTTCCATTTTGATGAGATAAGACAGAGGGTTCAGAAAAATGAAGGCCAACATCCCAGAAAAGAATGTTACACTAATTAGGACTCAACAGGAGGGAACCTCAGAGATCCTAAGAGACAGCAAAGACCACTGCGGACAAAAGCACGAATTAGCCCAGGGACACTCCTGAGCGGGGCTCCAGGATCCAGTCACACGCTCCCCTCTGCTAGGTGTCCTTTCCTCATTACTGGGAATCTCCCACGTTAGAGTCAATGCCTACATTTCCTCCTTTGTTTTCTCCCTGGCCCAGACCATGAATCAGTTTCCAGGGTAGCTCATGGCACAGCCACCGATGAAGAGAAGGGCCACAAGAGTGGGGACGCTGTTGCGGTGGTGAAGGGCCACAAGAGTGGGGATGCTGTTGAGGTGGTGAAGGGCAGACCTGCACTCACTGTCTACAACAATGTTTCTCAACCTTTTTTTAATCTCATGGCACACTTGAACCTATAGATAAACATCTGTGGCACAGTTAAATTATGTTGGTTAAAAAAATAAGCGTACAAAAAGGAATATACTTACTGTGCTTTGAATGTATTTCAAAAATAATTTAATGGATCATTATTAAAAATTTTCACGGCACACCTAAGATCTTTGACACAAGCCTATAAAACAAAAGAATTTTTGTTTTTGTTTTGTTTTATGGAGCTTGCTGAAGTTATGAGCTGCCTAAATATGTCCCTATATAAAAAGGTGTCCTCCTGTAGAGCTAAGATGTTCCTCTGAGCACATTCAGCCTTTAGGAACACTGGATGTTACTGAGGCTTTACACACTTCCTCTAAGCCTGAAACCAGCCTTCTGATAACTAATAGGTCAGCTTTCACACCGAATGGTAGGCTTGACAATAACAGGTTTTTCCCATTGCAAAGAACCAGTGTATTTTATACTTTACTAGATATTAGTATTGGGACAAAGCTTTCTAGAACAAACAGCAACAAAACTCACTAAACTCACTAAGGCAAAGCATAAGGGGAAAAGCTTAAAATTAGCATTTCTATAAAAGGAAGATATGTTTTCAGCTCTAGTATTGTAGCAAAAAGTCTAGGAATGTGATTTAAAAAAAAAATGCACTATGTTTGGTTCTTGAAATCCCAATTGGGGACTTCAAGAAACATTCCAGAGTTTACATGAAAAGCAGTAGCACCAACTTTTGAAAATCCTAAGTATAAAGTATGAAGTGTACTGAAAACTATGACCGATTTGCCATTCTCTTCTGTAGGGTATCATTTTATTTTTCAAAAATAAAAAAATGCGCCATGTAAGGTAACAGAAAAAGTTAGTGCTTATCCATATTTGAGTTGGATTGATCCCTGCTTCATTTTTTCACTTTTGGAAACTTGGGTTAGGATTGAGCCCTGATTATTAAATGCGTACAGCTGACTGTGCTAGCCATGGCTGTAGGGACCGAACCACAGCAGTGAACAAGACAGCTAAGGACCCTGCTTCATGAAGTTACATCTTGTGAGAAATAAAAGACTCATTGAGGAAAATTTAGACAGTGAAATACTATGATGAAGCAGAAGCGGGGCGACCTACCAGAGAGTGAGGAGGGGCCCTGTCAGTGCCGGGGGTTGGGCCCGGCCCCTCTGAGGGTGTGGTGCTCCCCTGGTCTGAGGGAGAAGGACTAAGCCATGTGGAGGGGAAGGTGAAGAGCGTGTAAAGGACTAAGGGCGGAAACCAATTTAGCACTGTCGGGCCCAGGAGCCCACCAGATCCCAGTGAGAACGTGAGCGTGTCCTGGGAAAAGATTAAAGAGGTGGACAGCAGGTGCCAACTGTGAGGGCCCTGTGGTGTGTGCTGGCCAGGTTTCACAACCTGCGGTGGAGCTCACCAATTTCAGTGTTCATGGTGACAAAGTCCACCTACCCCTCGATGATTCCAACCTATCCAAGGTTTCAAATCAGGCTCACAAAATCCCGGCAAATCTCACAAGCAGAGTAAGAACACCGGATTGCATGTGTTAGGGGGAAATCCAAACAGATTTTTCTTCAAGTTTCGCTCCTCTGGCTTCCATTGAGTGGGAAGAGGGCAAAATATCCGTCCTACTGGTCATGGGATATAAAAATGCAGAAACAATTCTGGCGTTTCTCCGCCTGCTCCAGAAGAGTGACTTACCTGATGAGTGTACTTGGGAACAAAAGCCAAGCAGGAAATGCAGTGACTCTCCCAGGCACTGTCTTTTTCAGGCCAGCGTGACCACAGGCAGGAGGCATGCTGACCGGTGCTTGCAAGCAGGAAAATGTTTGGAGTTGGTTTGCCCAGTAAGAGTGAAGCCTGCCATTCTGAAGGATAAGTTCAGGGATGAGAGGTCACAACTCCACTGTGGCCGCGTGACCTCTAAAGGTGGTACTCGGATCTCTGCCTCACTGCCTCTTCTGTGGATGTCTCAGTTCTGAAGTCACTGGGGAAATCAACGAGTGTCATTTTTTTATCCTCACATCCTAACATTATTATAAGAGCAAATATTGCTTAGCATGAGAATGATATGATCTGGTTTATGTTTTGCATAAACAGAACGATACGTCAGAGAATAAGAAAAAGGAAGAAAAGAAAAAAAGTAAGACAAAGAAAAAGTAAGAAAAGTCCTTTCAACAGTTATCATTTAAAAGAGACCATAGGATAGGAAAAACCCAGCATCCAAAGGATGAAGAAATAGTGTTTCTGGCAAAGAGCAAAGATACTCTGGTGGGAAAGAGCTTGGTAAGCTCTAGATACTGACTAGAACAAGGTGAGTGAGGGAGAGATTGGTACCGAATGAGGTTAGGAGTGAGGCAGGGCCTTGTCGAGCACATTTGGCACCTTGGTGCAAATTGGAAAAGTGTACCTCCTCAGAGGCAGATAAATTAGGGGAAAAAATGTTCTCTGAGTATGAAAATTAGAACAAGGTGCTCAATCTACTGGGTTGATGTAACCCCAAGCCCCCAGACAGAGCTTAGGTAGCAAGAAGCTGACAGAGGAAATTCAATCTGCACAACCTACAGCATGGACAGGAGGAGGATTCTTACCGCAGGTGCAGGACACAGTGGATAAACAGACTGAGCAGGTGATTGAAAAGGCAGAGGGGACGGGTTAGGAACACCCAGCTCATTGAGTTTCTCCTTGGTTCCTCCAGGTAAACTAAATATTAACCTTCTATATGTAACTATTTCCTCTCGAAATAGGAAGAAAAATGGGGCCAACTTAATAGGATTGCTGCTAATAATAAATGAGAAACAAAGATAAAACATTTACAACAATGCATAGCACGAAGTCTGTGCTTTATAAGTGCTTGTTAGAGCTGAATTACATCTTTAAAAGCTCTTCTCTTATTTTAAGTTTTCTAATTTTATTAGGCTATGCTTGCTATTACCTCCTCCAGTTAGAGTTTTCCCCGGTATGTTGCGTCCTATTTTAATGCATGATTTTATTCATTTCTTTTAGGAAAGTGTTACTGATAATAGTGTGTAGTGGTTTCCTGTCCATCGCTCTGCTCTCCTCCTCCGGGCAGGCACCATGTGCACAGCCTTATTTGCTCATCTTCTCTATCACTTTCTCTTAAAATATTTTCTCTCTCTCTTTGAGTCTCACTTTGATACCCTCGGTACAGTGCTGTGGCATCATAGCTCTCAGCAAGCTCAAAGCCTTTTGCTCAAGTGATTCTCTTCCCTCAGCCTCCCAAGTAGCTGGGAGTACAGGCACCTGCCACAAAGTCCAGCTCTTTTTTAGAGACAGGGTCTCTCTCCTGCTCAGGCTGGTCTTGAACTCCTGAGCTCAAGTGATCCACCACCTCAGCTTCCCTAAGTGCCAGGATTACTGGTGTGAGCCACTCTGCCTGGCCTGAAATATTTTATCTCTTTTAAAATACCTTCCCATATTTATATTAATATGCTTTTACACTTTTTCTGCTTTTCTTCTTTCATTTCTCTAAGGACATTTTCCTGAAGTGTTTGCTCTTCCATTAGTTTCGTTTTTGTCACTGAAGTGGCTTTTTTCTTTGTTTCTAACTCCTTAGCTCTGAAATGCTCTCTCTCTTCGATCACCTCATAGCTGAGTGATTCTGTTTATTATTTTATGCTGCTGGTGCCATAGTTTCTGTTACTTTCACATTTTTCTTTTAGATATTAGTTCATAGTATTTGACAGTATTCGTCTGTTTTGTGGACATGGCTCCTAAAATGACTTTAATGTCTCTAGAGACATACTTCTGTTCTGGGCTCTCTCCCCTCTCCTCTGTCCCCCTCCCCTCTCTCTCCCTCTCCCTCTCACTCACATTCTCATTGTTATGGTTCCTTTTTCATAAAAACATTAACATATAAGGATTCCTGTGCCATCTGTTTCTGATTCCGATGATTCTATGAGATGAGTTTTCTTGTACCTGGGAAGATGTGGGTCATAGTTTCTTTTAACAGGTGTAAAGCTCCTCTCCTATTATGTTCGTGAAACACTCAAAAACACAGCCTTGTTTCTTCTGAAATCTGCATCTGCCACCCCCTCCCCCCGGCCTTCATCTGTTTCTTATTTTTTCTTCTACCCTATAATCTTAGGTCTGTTAAATTTAGGCTCTATTTCTGGCAGTTTCTACTGACTTTGCAAGCTTATCCTGGAACATTGGTTTGGCCTATTTCTGGGGTCTAGGCTGCTCCGGTGATGTCCAGCTCTTACTCTCACCAACAGGTTTGAGCCAGCAAATTTCCTTTCTATGTGGGGCTCCTGTTTTCAGCTCAGTGCATCTGTATTCCAGAGGGAATCTATGGGAAAGGTGAAGATTCTCTGGCTTTTAGTGCCGTTGGAATCCCTTCTCCTTTCATCTGCTCCTGTGCACATGGTTAGTAATAAGCCCTGGGTCATCCTGACTTAAGCGATTCCATCTCACCCTCTCCTGCTTACATTGTGAGGGTTCTGGAGACATTTTCTATGTAGATGACTTGGCAGAGATTTGACAAACATGTCACAACCCCACAGTCTTCCCCTGCAATTCTTTCTGAAAAATTCCGACCATTCAGAAAGACTGAAAAGACGCTTCACTAAACCCATCATGTCTTTGGAGAAACCGAAGCTTATAGAAATTAAGAAACACAAACAAATTTTAGATAATAGAAAAGGGCAAAGGTAAGACTTGAATCCAGGTCTGACTCCCACACGCATGTTCTATCCACGACAAAGACATTGTTCTTCTTACCGTTTACAGTGAAGCTGCAGTTGATTTCTCAGTTTCTTGGTATGGAGGAAGTGAGGGCAGCTGTAAAGAGAGAAGCCGGGCAGTCGCGGGATGGGGAGGCTGGGTCCTCAGACAAGGCTGAAATGCTGTGGCTCTTTCACACGTCACCAGAGCTGAGCTAAACTTCCTGGGATGCAAGAGAACCCTAACTCAAGTCCTAGTGTCCATCTGGAAAAACAAACATTGAAAAATTGGGGGAAAAATAAATTCTCCTTCTTTTTTTTTTGCTGCAACAAAATATTAAGCAATAAGAATAGTAATAATGCAAAAAAGTAAAAATATGGAACGCTTCAGAATTTGCGTGTCATCCTTGCACAGGGGCCATGCTAATCTTCTCTGTATCCTTCCAATTTTAGTATATGTGCTGTCGAAGCAAGCACAGGGGAAAACTGCTTTCATTTCTTTAGTGACTTCCTTAAGGAAGACTCTATTGGGGATGACTTGCAACGGGTCCCAAGCAGAGCTGAGGTGGTAGCGTGTGATCTTTCTCGCCATTCTTTTTGTATTGTAGCTCTACAATGGAGAAATAAGTCTGGGCTAAATGGGGTTCAGGTTTACAGAGAGACAGAGACTGGTCTCGAGGTGACTTCAAAAAAGAAATAAGTGGCTGATTAATTCCCTCACTTGTCTA